>JASDQU010737977.1:77231-87525 GCA_032191745.1 Picea mariana
CTCTGGGCACTTCGTCGTTTCAACTAGTCTACGGAGCAGAGGCGGTTTTCCCTACTCAGCTCGCCTTACCTGTGGCAAAGTTCTTTCAAGACTACGAGGGAGAACCAGACCATATGATCAGAAGAATTCATCAGATAGTGGAAGCGCAGCAGATCAGAGAACAAGTGAGGGACGCAGCTTATAGTCATCAACAAAAGATGAAACAGGATTTTGACAGGAAGGTCAGGAAAAAGGAGTTCGAGATCAGGGATTTGGTATTTAAATGGGACACACCCAGGAAGGATAAAGGCAAGCACAAAAAGTTCGACGCCCTCTGGATCGGCCCCTTTAGAATCTCTGAGATTTTCTCCAACAACACATATGGGTTGCAGGATCTGGAGAATGAAGAGGTTTTCAACAGCCCAGTGAATGGGCATTTTCTGAAAAAATGTTTTATTTGAGCCTTAGATGGCTCCTCTGTTTGTAAATATTGTCTTTTAGTTCTTTGTTTAGTTTCTTTTTTCATGTTTTCGGCCTAATAGGTGACTCCATAGCCTAATAGCAAGGCACCGAAGCTGCAGAAAGAGTTCTTAGAGCATCACAGGGATGACTCTATCCCCCATGGAGCCTAATGTTAGCGATAATTCTTGTCATGGGCTCGAGAGCATTCGGGTTTGCAAGTTTCATGAAATGCTCAAGCGCAGCACGGGAGAATCCCTGTTTTTCCAAGTAGCAAGTCAAGCGAGCGGGCAAAATGTCGTCGACAGCATCCAAGGTCTATTTTGCGAAGCAGATCAACGGTCGGTGGGTAATTGCAGTCAGTCGAGTCACGCCAAGTATAGTGCAGAAGTTTTTAAAGAGGTAAACGGTCATAAGTCTCCGTGGAGAACTCATGAAGTAACGAGGGTCGTTGATCGCGATCAGTTGATGCGTGGGTTCATTTCTTGAACTTGGGGTTCGTGAGTTCGGAGGGCGAACCATATCCTTTGGTTGCGCGAGATCGCGAGTCGTGAGAATTGTGGAAAGGAAAAGAGTCATCGCCTCTCGGGATTTCACGGAGGGAGAGTGCCAAGGTTCGACACTCCAACTCATGAGGTCGCGAGTTGCGAGGGGTGCTAGCACTTGAGCCTTAGCTGACAGTTACGTGTTGAGGGCACCGACAATAAAAAGGGCTATACAGTATTTCCAAGAAGATCTCAGCCATCCATCCAGAGGGACGCGTGGTGCGCGATTAGGCTCCTCACCTTTTCGCCCATTGCAACTTCGAAGCATAAGGACTAGCTCCTCCCAGCCGCGAGACACGAAGTGCCGAAGGCGTCCAGGGCCCGGGCCCACAGTGTTGCCAAGAAAATCTCAGCCATCCATCCAAGGGGACGCGTAGTGCATGATCAAGCCATGTCGTCATTTCGTCTGTCGTAACCTTGAAGCAGGAGGAGCAGCCTCCTCCCGTCCACGAAACGCGAAATGTCGAAAGCGCCTTTGAAGATAGGCACAGGGTCACAGCCCGTGGTCACTTGGGGGTGATAGAAAGAACTACGCAAAGGGATGAAGCGCCAGGTTTAGCTGCAGAAGGGATCATTGTGTTCTCCAGGTGCCAGTTCAACTTGATCTCAATCCTAGTACCTACTCGGAGTGAATGAAGAAGAGAGAGGGTGGTTGAAACCTCACCTCACTCATTAATTGCAGGGTTTGGAGGGTCTGGCAAACCGTCTGCCCGAGGAAGTCCTGTGTATCAATTTTCTCAAAGGAGCCATGCCAAAGTCTTCAGCTTGACAGAGAAGTCTGCACATGCTATCTGAACACTTATTAGCTCAGCTACCCTCCTTACAGGAGCCATGCATAGTTAAGGTGGCATTTAAAGAAAGATATCAGTACAAGTTTGATTGAAGGGACACCCAGTTTTGGGTGACTGAGGCACGCCTCTGTGGGGAGAATTTTCCTGAGTATATAAACTCAGTCTTTGTATTTTGTAAGTATCGATGGTAGAGCGAAGCTCCCAATTGTAAAGTTTTAACAGATATCCTAGCTCTGGTTATGCATCTGTATGTAAGATTTCTTGTTTAATTTCAGACAGTCTTTCTTCTTCCGTCTAAGTTTTCATCTTATACTAAGAGAGTGTGTGATCGACTGATTCGCACGAATTATGGAAATTATGTTGTGATAAAGGATTTATTGTGGCACTATTGTTTTCTCTGGTTTTCTACGTCTGAGCGTAAGAAGATCTTGCGTTTAGATGTCTTCTTCCACAGTCTATTAGGAACCCGATGTTTATAACAGACCTTCGCACCTCTCTGATACAAGTCTTCCCCCTACTCACCCTTACTACAACTCACTGTCTGAAGTTATCTAAGACCTCACTCACCCATGCATGCTCGGCCTAGTTTCAAAGTTGGAACCACATCGTTTGAGTTAATCTCCATTTGATCACCCCATTAAACAAATCGTGACATGAACTGATGGGCATCGGGCTCTGCTCCTGCTGCAATCCAAGGGTGACTTCCGTCGCCAACACTTTTGATCCAAATTTATAAATGGAATGAAATGAAATACATATGTATGGAAAGTAAATACACATAAATACAACAAAGATTGACTTATATTAATAAATAGAACTTGTTGAAACTGTAAAAATGCAGACTGAAACAAGCTTGCTTGAATGGCAGCTTATCTCTGAGAAGAGATGTGGCGACTATGCGTGTTCACAAGAATAGGAGTACAATGAGGCTCTAGAGGCCTTTTTGACATAAAACATAAATAATAAAACCCTAAACATCCAAAACCCTAACCCCAGGAGATGAAATTCCAGAAGGTTTGTGGGCCCCGATGGGGGTAGTTGATACATCAACTTCACGACGATGTAACTTTTGTATACAATCTTTGTTTGGGGCACTAGATAAACCATTGGAAAAGTATAGTTGAGGAATATACATTATATTCAACCTAGAATCTTCCTTTGGCCACATGCTAGGTGATGTCGAGCCCAAAAAACATCGTTTAGCGCCTCAAAATGGCACTAGAAGTTTGGGACCCAAAAAACTGATAAAAGAAAAAAAAAAAACTACCAAAATGGAAATTGTTCTTTGAGCTAGTTGAATAGATGGGTTGCCACCGATATCCACCTAGATCAGTCCTCCCCCCTTAGGAGTAAATGGTCTCCATTGTGTTGAGTGCCCCCATCAGATGGGTAAACTTATGTTGAACTTAGCCCTGGGTGAGCCACTTGCCTTGGTGCAGGAGATGCCCAGCTCTGACAACCCAAAAAATTTGGATCCACTATTGACGAGTTCCCTTAATCTGAGTGTCTCATATTGATCAATGGTTTCATGTTCCATGCAATTAGGGTTGAACTCTTTCGATTTAAACTACTCTGCAATCTTGGATGTGTCCAATAATGGTGGGAAGTAAGGTCAAAGCAGGTCCACATTGAACACTGGGTGCAGGCCAAGGAAGAGGGGAATACTTATCTCAAAAGCATTATCACCCACATCCTTGGTGATGGTGTAAGGTCCATAGTGAAGTTGATAAATATTTCGATGGGGTCCTGTAAGGCGCTCTTTCTACAAATGCAACCAAACCTTGTCTCCCACATCAAACTTGTGCGACACCTAATGTTGATCATGGCGTTGTTTGTACTTATCATTGGATTTCTGTAAAATAACATGAACTTGTTTTTGGATGTGTCGAATCCATTCAATAAACTTGGTGCATTTTTCGACCTCAGATTGAGCATGGAATGATTTTGTCTGTGTGGATGCAAGGGGCAGTGTGACATCAATGGGACCCAATGGTTGAAATCCCAATCCCACTTGAAAGGGACTATAGTCGGTCAAGGTATGAAGGGATTTGTTGTAGTTGTGTTGAACATAGGGGATACTCTCATCCCATGTGTGCGGATGTTTGGATTTGTGCATGCACATAATATGCATGATCATTATGTTGACGACCTCTATCTGGCCATCAGTTTGGGGTGGAAGGTGGTGGATTTGGTGAGCTTGGTGTCCAACCATGACCAGAAGCTAGACAAGAATGTGCTTGGGAACTTGTTGTCCTGATTTGATATGATGGTATGTGGTATCCAGAAGCGTGCCCACACTCGTTCGAAGAAGAGCTTGGCAGTGGATTCCCCTATGATATTCATCTTGAACGTTATTAGGATGACCATCTTAGAAAACCGATCAACCACCACAAAAACATAATCATTTCCCTTCTTGGTTGAAGGAATGCCTGACATGTAGTCCATCGAGATGGATTTCCATGGCCTGTCGGGAGTAGGAAGAGGGGTGTACAAGCCTTTCTTCTTAGTGCTTGGTTTGGCAATGGTGCAGGTAGTGTAGGACCTGATATAGTTGCTAACGACCTGGCATAATTTTAGCCAATAGAAATGCTTATGTAGTACTACCACGGTCTTTTCCATTCCAAAATGTTCTGCCATCCAATTGTAGTGAGCTTCCCAAATCATCTTCGCACACTCGTTTGAAGGAACACATAGGTGGCTGAGATGGCATAAAATTCTGTCATGAATTGAAAATCATTGAAAGTCACGCTTGTACCCATTATCTCGTAAGTGGTAGTGAAGTAAAGATCTCTCTTGTAGAATTGGGGCCACTCGGATGCCTCATGGCCATAGGAGTAGAGAATCGTGGTTAAGGCTACAACTAGAGGTCGACTGAGGTAGTCAACGACACGATTGGTGCTCCTTGTCTTATATTTGATGTTGATATGGAACTTCTACAAGTATGTGAACCCATCTTGATGGCGGTCATTCTACAATTTTCCTTGTGTCTACATGAACTACAGAGGCTTGTAATCGGTGTGGATGATTGTCTCCTTCCTGAGAATGTAGTGCTTCCATTTTCAATGGTATTGTACAATGGAATAGTACATTTATTTTTCATAGGTGAGGTACTTACGGATGACATATGATAGTCTCTCACTATGATATGCCATTGGATGACTGTTCTGGGTGAGAATTGTTCCCACGACATAGTCCGAGGAATCAGTCTCAATCTCAAAAGGTTGTTGTAGATTGGGTAAGGAGAGTACTGGAGCTAAGCACAATCGATTTTCCAAATCATCGAATGCTTGTTGTTTTGACTTTCCCCACAATAAATTTAAGTTTTCACCACCTTTGGTCACTTGGTTGAGAGCCCATGCAATATGGGAGAATCCCAACACGAACCTGCGATAGTTAAAGTTGGAAAGTGCTAAAAAACTTTGAAGCTTGGTCAGTGTGGTTGGGGCTGGTCAATCATGAATGAATTGGATCTTGGATGGATCCACATGCACACCATGCTCATCAACAATGTAGCCTAGGTATTGGACCATGTTCATGTCGAAGGATCATTTTTCTAGTTAGCATATAGTTTGTGTTGTCGCAAAGTGTGAAGGACCTGTTGAATATCCTATACGTGTTCTACCCAATTCTTGTTGAAGATGAGGATATCATCCAAATATACCACCAAAAAAGAATTGGTGAAAATTCGCAATATATCATCCATCAATATAATGAAATTTGTTGAAACATTTTCCAAACCAAAGGGCATGACTAGCCATTCGAAAAGACCTTCTTTGGATTTGAAGGCAACCTTCCATACATCAGTTTGTTCTATTGGAACCTGGTGGTAGCTAGACTTCAGTTGAATCTTACAGAAAAACTTGGCTCCCTTGAGTTGTTCAAGAAGGTCATCAATTCGTGGAATTAGGTATCGGTGCTTGATTGTGATTGTTTTTAGGGCCATGTAATCAATGCAGAGTCGCCAAGTCCCATCTTTATTCTGCATGAGTACAATTGGGCTCCCGCAAGGTGATGAGTTAGGTCAAATCTTCCCATTTTGAAGCATCTCATGGATCTGTCGTTTAATTTCCTCATTCTCCATCAGATAATAGTGATAGACTGGCCCATTGGGTACAAGTTCATTGGAGGTTAGATCGATTGAATGCTTGACCTGCCAGTGCAGCAGTACCTCGGTGGGTGAGGAGAAGATGTCTTTGTATTCTTCCATGAGCTTGTCCACCTACTTCTACTATGTGAAGAGGCCATGTGCAGAGGCCATGGATGTGGCTGTGACCTTCTATTCACTTTGAGAGAAAATCACGAAGAAGACAAATTTCTCGATGTGGGAAAGGACCTTCCTACATTTCTTGCCAGAGATCAAAGAAATGGCGGTAGGCAGAGATACCTCTAGTATCCTGTACAATTGTCTACCCAAAGTAATAATAACACTGCGAGGTCTAGACTCATATACAATATGTTGTTTCCACAAGTATGGTTGGCCTAAAATAACATCACAAACTTCAAGGGGGGAAATATCACATAATACCTTATCCTTGAATGAATTGATGTTGTAGGGAAGACGACACTATTAGCTGACATGAAGATCTCTTCCTTGGTGGAGCCACTCGATGGTGTAGGGTTGCGAGTGTGGTGTCATCGGCAGGTGCAACCTATTGATGGCCTCTGTTGAGATCATGTTCTTTTGACTTCCTCTATCAACAATGAAATGTAGTGGAGCACACTTCACCCACATCTATGAGTGAAAAAGGCATTCACCTTCCTTCGGTTCTTTTGGTTCACTTGGTTGGACCTTGGTGGTAGCGACAATCACACTTGGTTTTACATCAATGATTTTCTTCCCCTTTTCTGGATATGATTTAGAGTCAGAACCTGCCTATGACTTTGAGGCTTTCAGATCGGTCGCCAACGACTTCTTCGAGCAACATTCATCGGTGTTATGCTAGGGGATTTTATGGAATTCACACCACTTCCCAGTGTCTTTCTTTGTCATCTCATTACCCTTCTTTATTTTTGGCTTGGATTGGTTTTCTTGAGGAGTTCCATACTTGCTCTGTCCTTTGTTCTATGGGTTGGGGCCACCTTTTCCTTGCTTCTGCTATGAGGAATTTGTAGATCCAAACTCTCGCTTCTTCTGTTTAAATTTCGACTCGATTTTAATAGCATATTGATAAGTCGTGCCCAATGATGAGATGTATATAAAATCCATTTATGTTTGGATGTATCTATGTAGACAACCACAGTAATTGAGCACCAGATGTCATTCAGAATATTTTATACCCAACTGGGTGCGCAAGGTATGGAAGGTATTTGTGAACTCGGGTACTGTCTAGTTCCTTTCCTTTCGTAGTGTGGTCCATTTCGTATATTGGTCATTGTATCTTCCATCATGGTAGTATTGTTCCTTAATAGCATCCCTAAAAGAATCCCAAGTGGGTACGACCAAAAATATTGCAAATTCCTCAGTGTCCTTTTGATCACAATAAGTCTCCCACCAATCCTTTACATGGGGGACAGCCTTAAGGAGTGCAAATGTAATCTTTTCTCTATTGGGAAAATTATGGATAGAAAAATACCTTCTAGCAGATTCAACCGTTTGTCTACAACATCTACATCTATCTGGCCTTCAAATAAGGGGATATCAAAATTGACTTGTACCTTAAAGGGAGAAATTCCTCCAAAGTGGTCGCTTGATGAAGATGTGTCTCTTGTCGGTAGTTGTCAAAGGATATGTGAAAATTTATCTATCATCTCGTTCCTTTGTCGCACGATGGATTCCTCGAGTAACGGTTTAAAAGGATCACCTGCTCCATTGTCTCTCTTTTCTTCCACCATGGGAGGCCATCATGATTGGCGGGGACAGTCTTGCAAGGGCTCAACTACTTTGAGTCCCAACTCTTTGTATCTTGACCTCGTTGGGGACATGCACATAGAAACAAATAAATAGCAGACCACTCTGATACCATTGATCCATATTTATAAATGGAATGAAATGAAATACATATATATAGAAAATAAATATACAGAGATACAATAAAACTTGACTTCTATTAATAAAGAGAACTTGTTGACACTGTAAAAATGTAGACTGAAATAAACTTGCTTGAATGGTGGTAGCTTATCTCTAAGAAGAGATGTGATGGCTATACTCATTCACAAGAAGATGAGTACAATGATGCTCAAGAGGCCTTTTTAACGTAAAACATAAATGAGAAAACCCTAAACATCCAAAAACCTAACTCCAGGAGATGAAACGCCAAAAGGTTTGTGGGCCCCGATGGGGGTAGTTGATACATCAACTTCCCGAGGGTGTAACGTCGTTTAGGGCCTCAAAATGGCCCTAGAAGTTTAGGACCCAAAAAACTGGAAAAAAAAAGTACTTCCAAAATGGAAATTTTTCTTTGAGATAGTGGAATAGGTGGATGGCCACCAATATCCTCCTCAATGAACTATTACTTCATGAAAGCCTTGAGGAAATTGAGATTAGATTGTATGTTTGTTTCAATGCTACGAAACAAAAACCAAGGGTTGCAAATAACCACCCTTTGAATTTGAGCAGGTGGGGTCCAACCACAGCCTTTTAACAACTCCAAAACTTCTTTCAAATTCTGAAACGATTTTTGATGAAGCAAATCCTTGTTATGCCTAAAGGATTTTGCAATTTCATAAGAAATTTTGTGACAACCCCCCTTTTTGGTGGAGTTGTGGATGGGTCTGATATTTGGGTGCATAAATTGGAGAATGTTATATGGGATTTAAGAGTAAATGAAAGTGAATGAGGAAGCATTTTCTTTGATAATGGGAAATGGTAAGTTATCACCCATTTCCATATCATCGTCATCGTCATTTGTGTAGAAAGAAGGAGACAATAAGAATAAATTACATAGTAATCGATAGCCCCTGGTATGGAGCTCAGAGAAGGTTGAAAAGCGAAGAGAAAACATCATTAGGTCAGAGAGTAAGGTTTTATTAGTGTTTGGGAACGGGTATGTGGTGACGATTGGATAGGGTTTGGTTTGGTTTGGTGATTGGCTAGGGTTTGCTATCATACACATACAATATGGTCATATGGATATACCTCACTAAGCTCTACATTTAAAATAACAGAAAACTCAAAAGGCCAAGCTTAATCAAATAATTTTAGTGCAACCCTTAAGACGAGTGTGTTTTCTACTCATAAACGTAGGTTTGTGTTTTATAATTTGTAAGGTATAGAAAATATTATTATTTTATAAATATTAAAAACTATATAATCTAGAGGTCAATTATGTGTATTTTATTTCTTTTTGAAATATCAATACAATGAATTGTTTTTAAATATTAAAAAATTATATAATAAATTTTAATTTTCATTATTATGCAAAGTATATGAACATTTGTGATCCCTTGTTGAGTTCCAAATCTTGAGCTTGTTCAAATGACTTCATAACCATTTTGAGCATCTCATGTAATCAATGTAATACATGTAATACATGTTAGCACCATGATTTGGTTACACATGTACCAAATGTAGATTTTAACCTTGTACAATTATTTACTGCAAACATATTTTCAATAAAAGAACAGAAAAGATACAACGGAAAATACACATTACACTGAGATTTTTCCCCTGGAAACCCAAAGCGGGAAATCAATATCTTCTATATTCATCTTCACATACATTGTTTACAATACAATATAGATATAGGCGCCATCGGCATCCAAAACTCTAATCCAATGACTTGGATTAGTCAAGAACCCTAATTCCTTATCTAAAATAGAAAACTATCGGGGAAAAACCATGTGTCGAAAACTGCCCAAAAACGGACATGAAAACCGGTAAAAAAAATTATTTGAGGGAATTTCCCCCAAACCCCTGTGTAGGGGGTCTCTCATCCCCCTGTGACCCTCAGGAAGGGGGCACTATGCCCCTCTCTAAACCCCCATTTACAGGGTTACATAATCAACAATCCAGGGCAGCAAAGCCCATAGATCCTCTACACCAAGAGAACTTCTCAGTGCTCACAAATTTTGTTAATGAATCTGCAACATTCTTTAAAGTGTTCACCTCCATCAACAACACCTTCTTTTCTTCAACCATGTCTCTCACAAAGTGATATTGAACATCAATATGCTTTTTCTATGAATGATAAGTTGGGTTCTTTTCCAAAAAAATTGCACTCTGACTGTCACAATCTATCCTTACATCTTGTTGTACCAACCCAATACCTAAACACAATCTTTGTAACCATAATTATTCCTTGCTTGAATGAGTGGCTGCCATGTATTCAACTTCTATAGTTGAAAGTGCCACTACAGAGTGTCTTTTTCTCATCCAACTGATTTCTCCTCCAAACAAGTTAAACACATACCCACTTGTAGATCTTCTACGATCTAGATCTCTAGCCCAGTCTGCATCCACAAAGCCATGTATTTCCAACACTCTGTCCAAACCTAGTCTTCCTTGGTAGCGAAATCCATAACTAGTAGTGCCACGCAAATCCCTGAAAACTCTCTTTACTATTGTCCAATGTTCCTTCCCTG
>JASDQU010737977.1:106427-116945 GCA_032191745.1 Picea mariana
GTAGATAAATGCATGATTAAACCCAGCGCGCGATTATGCGCCATCGACATCATAGATGGACAGATGGAAGACAGGCTGCAGCAGTTAGCACGAGAATGTTACTTCTTTGAAGCTAGCTGTCAAGCAGAACCGTCACGGCTAATATCTCAGCTGGTTGAAAGATGTGTCGCATGTACCGAGCCCGCACGACGACAAACGTCTGGCACCAAGTGAAGACAAAGAAGGAGAAATGGAGCGATTTCCCTCCTCCTTGTCATAACCGAAATTTTGTGACTATTGAGATTCTATCTTATTTGTAAAATTGTATAAATATACCACAGAAAGAAATAAACAAGGTTGGACCTTTTTGTGTTGATTGTAACATAGTTTTTTACATTTGAGAAGTTAATACAAGCAAATCTGAAGATTCTCAATTCCGTCACGACTGTGTTACAAGTTTGTTTCCTTGTATCTCATATTTCGTTTCATTTCATATTCCTAATTGGTGTGCTTCGTTATAATTTAGTATGACCACTACTATAGCGAATGAATTTTGGTTTTCTGTAATGGTTTACTATTTTTCCTCTGTACCAACTATCAGCGAGTGTAAGACCAGTCTACATTTTCAGAATTCTACACATATTCTCTGCTACATCGATTATTTCCTTACAATTTTCCTCTTCTGTTTATACGTGAGATTTCCCTCTGATAGGAGCCTTACACTATAGACAGCTAAATGTTTGTCTCCCACCTCATACCTTTTATTAAAATATAATATAGTTACGGGAAAGAGCCTTTGATTTGCATCCCTATTTTATTCCTAAAACCGTAAATTCTCTTTTATACGACCAAATTGAGACAGCACTTAATCTCTCTCTGGAGTTTTTACCACTTCTACTGTTCCTCCATGACTGTCCCTATACCAACACAGCCTAATATCGAACCTGGACTATCGAACCAAACGCACATTGCCTTAAACCTTTTCGACACAATTCTTAAAATGGCTATTAACCGGGTCGAACTGGAACGTTCATGGGCAACCATTGAACAAGATATAACTATCCAGGAACAGTTGGAAGCTAGACAACGCCAACGTAGAAATCTTCCCTAGTTTCCTTTGCCGAAGGTTGACGTTTCTCTCTTCTCCATCTTTTACCCACTTTCGGATGCCTTGACACTGTACTTCTAATCCTTAAGTACAAACTCAGGAACAACACCCAAAATGAAATTTGTAGCACCAATATCCTTCATGTCAAATTTAGAGGACAACAAAGTTTTCACATCCTGGATAATCTCCCTGTTGTTTCCTATTAACAACATGTCATTCACATACAAGAACAAATAAATAAAATGATCACCAATTAATTTAAAATACACACAGTGATCCTCTTTGCTTCTTGTGAAGCCAAGTCCCAACATATAATTATCAAATTTTTTATACCACATCCTTGGTGATTGTTTTAAAGCATATAGATACTTTTTCAGCTTGCATACCATCTCCTTCTTTCCCTTTACAAAAAAACCTTCTAGTTGCTTCATATAGATCTCTTCTTCCATATCCCCATGTAGGAATGATGTCTTCACATCCATTTGTTCTACTTCAAAATCAAACACAACAGCAAAAGATAACAAAAATCTAATAGAAGTTAACTTGGAAACAGGATGGGAGCTTCCTGCATAAGGGTTCGGGGGCGTGCATTGGTAGAACTAGAGCCAACACACATTAACAAAACATGGTCTGGTGCACACACCTTTTGTCTCTCATTGCACAAATTCTTAAGCACACACAAAACTTTAATGGGTGCACATAACTTCGTTTGTGCGTGTGCGCGATATTTACCCAAAACTTTGGGTGCCAACAGTCCCCCACCACTGTTATTTAGCTCGTCCTCGAACCAACTACCTCATTGAGTGACGATCGAGATGGATGGAACTATCTTCAAGAGGTCATGGACAAACTCCTTGAACTGACGATTAGGATCATTGAGATTATCCTGAAGTTCTTGGGTGAGTTGAACAACTGCATCTGTATCGGTTGTTGTGACCTAAGGGTTTGTCAGGTATATTGTTTCCAATTTATCGATCAAGGGATTGGTAGCAACCTGTGCGTCTGTCAGCTAGGTGTAAAATATTGAGGCCTTATTGACCACATTAGTGATGAGCTCAGATATGCTTTTTTTCTCTATCTGGGCTGCATTAATCTCTTTTGTTTTAGCTGCAATAGTTGTCATCACAGTCGTGCCCTCTCCTGGAGGTAGACAAGCCAGATTATTCTTTTGATGTGCAACCTCAACCTCAACAACAAGAACTTGCTCATCAATCTTAATCAAATCGGGAGGGTTCTGTAGGTGAGTCCATAAGTTGAAGTTGTATTCGACCACCCTCGAAAATTCCTTCAACCTATGTCGGCCATCTTGGATAGTTTCTTGGGCCAACATCAATTTTTTTTGCAACAAAATTACCTCTAGGTCTGTTTGATGGGGTGGTGGATGCAGAGTTGTAAGTAGGGAGTCCAAATGTTGTAGGTGGGCCTTCACGACCGAGAGATTAAGACATGGGGGAATTTCATAACCTTGTGATGAGGTAGTCAGTATCTGCGCATACATACTTTCCACCATCCCGATAAGGTCAGTGAAAGTGGTACTAATCTTAGTATATTGAGCCTTGGCGGTGGCATGTACCTTAAAATCTGTATCATATTGCTACTGTAAGGCTTAGTGATCCTGAATTTCCTTTTGATAACGCTCACGAGTCTGATTATACGCAGCAATGTCCACCTGATGTTTTAGTTGTAGTTGTTCATAAGCACGACCAAGAGTTTGGTGTTGTTCACTCAATTCTTAAAGTAGAGTGGAAACACAGTTATGCACTACTACGGTCGAAATTGGTGCCAACAAGATGTCGATATTGGCCATGTCCATTGGATTTGGCATTGATGGGTTAAATTGAAGAACCTATGCAAGAATACTGGAACTGCTCATTGGCGCTAGTGGTCATGGTATGGTGTCAGATGGCACCATTTTCCCCTCACGTTGGCAACAGAGATGGTCGATATTATGAATAGCCTCTCCCTGTATTTTTTTTTGCAACAACAATTTTCTTTTGAGTGCATCGATCAAAATCGTTATGCCAGATATCATCGAGCCTTGACCCTATTGTATAGTGGGAGTGGAACCGTGAATGATTCGACTAGTTTCATGGCCTTTTTTGCACCTGTTGGGGTAGACTATGTGAATTGTTGCGCGATGCATGGGTCTCGAGGACACTTGGATGAGGTGTTGCTATTGGATCCCCCCCTCGTAGGGCCCATACATTGTGCCTACAGTTGCACAACTTCAGCCTGCTTTTGATCTTGGTTGCACTTAGTGTGTGTTTAGAGAGTCTCCATTTCTTCATCTGGGATTGGTTGTAGATGTGTTGGCCACTCAGTGACCCCTTGCTGGATGTCTTCTTTTGTGACGTAGAACGGTATTAGCGCCATTGCATCCCCCTGATCACCACTGAGATAGATGTACACATTATGAAAATTACATTCAAACATAAGGTAACTAGCATACATGTCAATAATATTGTGCAGAATGAACATTTGCAAAGCATTTGCCTGGATAAGTTGCTAATACCACTATTGAAAGATTGTGTCATGGGATTCTTGGATGGCAGGGTCCTTGCTTTCGTGCAACTTGAGAAAATGGGGATTTCCAAACATGGGCCCAGTCTTAGAAGATCATTCAAAGCCTTGAGGGCCTTCCAAAGAACCATGGCAAGGAGTAGAAAAATCCAACTATAATGAAATTCCTTCCCAAGGTTTTTGGAATCCAGGCAATCTTCAATGAATTCATTCAGTATGTAGCATCCCCAAACCATCTAGACACCTAAGAGACACCACTCCACAACGATGATGACCCCAAGTGGGCATTTCTCCTTTGAACAATTGTGCAAGAGTTTACAAGTGATCAATTGGGTAGAAAATTGGATCAACCGAGCACTTATTTCAAAAATTACCACCTCACGTGATCCCCAACGTGTACTCTACATGCCACACACCTCGTTCTAGAAAACATCTTTAGTAGTTTGTTATTTTTTGGGCTCTTATACATGCATGTGTAACCCTCTAACCTTGTGAATTGTTGTTGCATCAACCAGATATTTCCCCCTCAGCCAAAGGCATCCCCCATGGAGCCAAGTAGGAAGCAAATGCAAATAGTCACTGAACCCCATGGCTAAAGTGAGGGAAATCGACTACGAACAATATGACGGCCCGTCGGAGAGGTTTGGCCCAGTTTTGTGTTATCACTAGTTGTTGGAAGTTTGCACTGTGAACCACCTTCGCATAATTAGGAAAAGCCAACGATGGAAATTGTTTTGGGTCTTGAATGTCATAATTGATGAAGTGAACATATGGTACTCTTCTCATCCAGGATCTTATAAAGCTCACATTTCAGGGCGGTGGCGGCTCTGGTACATGTCTATCTTGGGTTATCCTTGACTTATTATGGGCCTGTGAATTGCTTGATGAAGCCATTGAAACAGTTTCAGAGGATTTTGTTGTTTGCTATCGTTAAGCTGAGTATATTGTAGTTTTGCTTAGTTCTTCTTGAATCTTCCATGGTGTTGAAGTTATGAATTCCTTGTAGAAATAGGAATGTCGATGCTTAGCCAGACAACTATTACCTTGAAGAGAGGAAAGTTGTCAGGTAGGTACGGTAGTATTATTGGGGAGGAACGCCTTAAGTTGCTAATAACTTGGAGTGTCGTATGGTTTTCTTCAACCCCCACCAGAACAATCACACTTAGATCATCATGGTAGTCCTTTCCAAGTACTCGAGAGAGGGTTTCATGATGCGTCCCCACCAACAATTTATATTCTCAAGCCTCCTCATCCCTTTGCATGCCCTTTTTTCATTATGATGTATGGCCATTCTAATTTAATGTCAAATGTGCATAATTGTCGAACAGTCGCAATATTTACTATCGGTTATCATCTTAAAAGCGATCCCCAAGGCACCATACAAAAAATATGTTAACATTTATAGTATGAAAAGATTTGGATTGTCGTACTTTAATTGTGATAGTAACATCTTCGTACATGCGCAAGTCTTATTCTCTAGGGGTGCCACACAAGTTTATTCCACACCCTTGCATTAGTCCATGCTTGATTTATTGGCCGAAGTGACCCCTAGTAGGTTGCATTACTTCCTCACTCATGCCCAACCGATCAACTTCTTCCATGGAGGAATCAGAATAGGCTCGGTCAGATCTTATAGTAACTGGAAATGGTAAATCCACTTCATATGAAAACACCTTAAGCAACTTTTTCAAAATATCAAAAGTAAATGAAAATGGTAAATATACTTCATATGAAAGGATATATGTCTATACAAATGTTTCAAGAGCCTTACTATAATCAATCAATATAATTTTTTGAGATTTAGAATGGATCCAGACCCTAGGCTGTGAACACATTCCATTAAAATATTGTAAGTTCCATGAGTGCAGTCACATATTTAAGGAATGACCATGCAATGTAGAGAACACACAAGGTGAATTTGAGGATTTTATAGAGAGGGAGGGTTTTACCAAGGTTTCAAGCAAGTGCAAACCAGGGAAGAAACCTACCAAAACCACCTCATCCAACCAAGGCAAGGAGACCAAAATCTTCCAAATATTGGCTTCTTCGGGGGAGGCTGAACTCCAAACAGGTGAACCTTCAATGGCCAATGAAGAGAAGCATCCCAATATGAACTACCCAAAGAAAGATCCCAAATGAAAAAAGATGGAGGCTCAAGACCCTAATCCATAGAAAAGTGAAAGGAATCCAAAGGACCTAGATATGGACATAGAGGAGGAAGTATATCAAGACTTGGAAGAGGAAAATACTCAACAATAACATGGACCTGAAATCGATGGAGATGGACCTACTAGATCTCATTAGTTGTGTGTAGAGACCTTCACCTAACTAACCTTCCTAACACTCAACTTCAACAAACTCTAGACGGAGCTCATGAAGGGAAAAAAAAAGCTTGGTGCTTTAGATCAAAACCATAACACAAAGAGAGGATTGGGCATCATAACTACTCCACTCAAATCACAAAAAAAAATCGTTGCAGAGGAAAATAAAAGGGGAAGGAAATCATTGAAACAAAAATTGGAAGAGGCATGGGAACTTTTAGTGGATTTAGGACAAGCTAAAACTCTTCCAGAGAAGTATCCATCCTCCTGGCACAAGGTTTAAAATGAAATAATTCATTTCATGGAATATCATAGGAATTAACGCTCCAATAAAACATTGTCTACTAAAAAATAAAATAGGTAAAGAACAACCTTTGATCTTAATGCTACAAGAAACTAAATGTGATTGTAACACAATGTTGATCATACCCACAATATGTTGGAGAGGATGTGAAGTCCTAGCCACTAATTTTTATGGAGTTTGTGGAGGAATCCATCTCCTTGGGGGGAATACTTCAAGCTTTCAATTCAAAATTCCTCACCCTATGTCCCAAGGAGATCAAGGCCAACATACTAGATAAATTTCGTCATATTTCTCTGTGAAGTATGATTTATAAACTAATAACTAAAGATGTTGGCAATAGGCTAAAACCCATCATGTCTAAAATTAATTCCCAAGAACATCAAATCCCTAGGCATGCTAATCAAAATAGACATGTCTAAAGCCTATGATAGACTCCACTAGAATTTCCTTGAGCAAATGCTAAAAGCCTTTGGTTTTTGTCTAGAATGGATATCCTGGATAGAAAACTTTGTCTCCTCTACTTTCATCTCAATACTTTTCAATGGTTCCCCATTCCTTACCTTCAATCCCTCGTGAGAAATCAGGCAAGGAGAACCTAGTCCCCTTTTTTATACATCCAGATGGAAAAAGACCTAGGTAGAAGTCTCAAACTGGACATCACTAGGCAAGCTCAAGGGGATTCATCTTCACCAAGACATCGACGCTCTATCTCACCTTTATTTTGGGGATGACATTATGCTCATGGGAGCTCCCACAGTTCATGAGGAAAAATCCATTAAGAAGATCTTGGATACCTTCATGCTAGCCTCTAGAGTTAATGAAAAACCAAGGTAAGTYGTTCATTTATTTCTTTAACACTCTRGTGAACATCCAAACAAATATATCCAAGATCTCGGGCTTTCACGGAGGATCCCTTCCATCCAAATACCTAGRAGCCCCTCTAATGGATAATTCCTTAAGAAACACCTCATGGGAAGATCTCCTATCCAATTTGGATAACAAATTGTGTATTTGGACCTTTAAATTTCTATCCATGCTAGGCAAAATTATCCTCATAAAATCAATGCTTCATTCTATGCCTCATTGTCTTTTCTTCATCCTTGTAGCACCATCCAAAATCATCAAATCCATTAGAAAATTGTAGTGTTTGTTTCTCTAGAAATGTTCAAATAAGGGAAGATAATGGTTCTTGGCGGCATGGGACTTTGTATGTCTCAGAAAATAGGTAGGAGGACTTGGCATCAAGGACCCCCATACCATAGGAAAGGCATTGGCAGCGAATACTTGGTGGCAATGGTTTAAATGCAAATAAGAGATTTGGGGGGGAATTTGGAGGGCCAAATATGAAGGGAATATAGAGGAGGAGGCTCTAATTCGGATGGAGGGATCTTGCCAAGGAAATATGATATGGAACAATGCCCAACAACACAAATCTTTAGTCCAACAACACGGCTTCTACAAAATTAAAGGAGAAACATCTACCCTCTTTTGGGATGACTCTTGCCATAGCAGGAGCGCAAACTAGGATCATGGGACTCTTTGCAACAGGAAAAGATCACCCTCCAAGCCTTGGGGTGGAACATTGTCCACCAATATTGGGAGGCAACTCTGGAACCCACCCAAGACTCATATCAATCATGGACATTGTGAGCTAGCTAGCTATTTGAATTGAATGAAGAATCACGTGGAAACCTAGAAGGCCAATTATGAACAAGGAGAATTGACTTTAGACAAGGTTCAGACATCCTTAGATGGGGAAACCAAGGGGATGGAAACTTCAAGGTAAAGCATGCCTATGCCCTAGAATATAAAAACAATTGCTTTAACAAATAAAGGATATGGCAACAAATATGGACTTGGGATCTCTGGTTGAATATCTCAACCTTTCTCTGGCTCCTAGCAAGGAAAAAAACCATAACTTGGGACAAACTCCTAAAACGTGGCTTTGAGGGTCCATCCTTTTTCCATATGTGAAGAAATGATGAGGAAACAACGAAACACATTTTTAATCCCTACTCAGAAGGACTTATGTGGGACAAATGAGTTGGGTTATTCAGACAATCAGATAGACAAAGGAATGGCATTGTCCAAATGCTAGAAAATTGGTGAGTCTCACCTTTTGAAAACCCAATTTTCAATAAAGCTTAGATCCTCTTCCCGATATTTCTACTTTGGGAGATATGGAAAGAATGCAAGAGACGTATCTTCAAACATCAAAAGAAGGGAAAAAAGACCATATGGCAATCCTTTTAGTCGAACATTTGAGAATCTATCAAGACCATCATGTGGTTTGAAGAAGCCAAGGATCCCCAATGAACGAAAGGACAATCTTCTTAGCATGGGGTGTTGATCAGTGCATGTCAACCTCCACCCAGTCTAATCCCAAGCCTAAGGTTCCACCAAGGGAATCTTGGTCCTGACCCCTCCCCACACTTCATTAAGCTCATCTTTGATGGGGAATCCAAGGGAAGCCATGGGCCATTTGGAGTGGATCTATCCCTACTACATTGGACAAAATACCAACAATGGTATTGAATTCATTGTCATGGCGAAAGTTCTGCAACTAGCGAACCAATTTGGATACAACATCATTCTTGAAGGAGATTCTTTAATTCCAATCCGAGCTCTAACTAGGTTTCCATGTGGCTCTAAGACTAACAAAATCTCTAAGAATTGGCATCTCTCACCTAGGTTGGAGCTAGTCTCGAATCTCATTGAGGCCATCTCTTCCATTACCCCATCCCACATTCGTCGAGAAGTGAATGGACTGATGGATAGGCCAGCCAACAAATGGCTTTCACAATCCATGAATAAGTTTATTTGACTAAAATGAATGGATAAAATGACAAAATATTCTCTAAAGTTAATAGCCCTAAAGCTTAGCTCAAGTGCTCATGAGCCAGATGTGAGATCTCTCCTCCAGGTTGGGGAGGTCATGGGTTTAACTCTCTTGATTCCCTCGAGGTTAGGTGCTTGGAACTTAGACACTGATAGTTCACCCCATTTACCATTTGTAGATCATGGGGGAGTACTTGAGCATTATTTTGTGAGGTTTTCTTTGGAAAACAAATGCCCTAATGCTAAGGGGCTTATCTAAGTGAAGACATGTCCTACTAAAGTTTTAAAGGATAGAATTCAAACCTATGTGTCATCCAATTTAATTAAAGTCAATTCAAGTGCAATCTTGACTTCCTTCCTACCACGAGGACAATGATATAAGTGATCTTCCCTCACATAGATATCAATTGGTAGAGAATAAAACTTAATTACATATCTTAGCACATAATTCTAGGCCCAATCAACCATCATCTACCTCTAGGAAAATAGTGTGAAAAATTGTTGTTCACCTTCAAGGTAAGACATTGCTCCTCCATTCCATGTATAGACAACTTTAGGCAGTCTTCTTTCTCTACAATAGTGTCTTGTGTGGATGTCCCAAGAGTGGCAATTAATTCAATGTCTTATACTTGTAATGACTAGCCAATGAGTTTTGTTTCTCTTATGTATATCCCAAGACTAGGATTGTCGAGTATAAGCACTATCCTCATGAGCTCCTTCAAACATGCTTGCATATATTTCCTTAAAATCTTGTTAATTTAACAAACATCAAACATCTTATTATATAACTTCTAAATATTATTAATTGTAATCTCACAATTAGCTTTGGTATGCGAAGGGTAAAATCACATCAAGAAATCACATGTCGGGGGAGGCTAAGTTAGGAAAGAGTTAGTGACCTTAGGTACATAAACAAATAGCTAATAATAGATCATGATAAAAACATATGATTGCCATATAACTATTGAAACAATAAAATATTTTTTTGTTGAAAAAATAATTCAATAAATAATATGCATAGAAAAATATCACATAATATATGTTTTATATTGTAGTGTAATGTTCATTCATTGACTATTTTGAATGTAAAGAGAATAGTCCCATATTGAAATTGCAACAAATAAAAATGCAAGAAAAATCCATTACCCAAATGTTAAAAAATCATTGATAACAACTAATTAAGTTTGTGGGCAAATGCTATGAAATATATTTTACAAATCATAGGATAATCCAATAAATACAATTATCTTTTATTTTTAGGATTCCATTGCAATGGAATGCATAATCCGAACTTTTGTGATGAAATAATGGTTATGCCATGGATTAGGAAACATAATTTATTGTAGAGAATCAACCTCTACCAATTTGTTGATTTTTCACGTGACCTTTCAACCTTTCATGTTGTTTGACATTGCAAGATCCAACTTTCCTTCATTTCTAATATCCAC
>JASDQU010737977.1:131971-189382 GCA_032191745.1 Picea mariana
GTTTGCATTTGTGTTGCAGCATGTTTCAGCATCTGTTCTTCATAAACAATCGATTGCCATCAATGACAACCTTGATCATCTGCGCCTTGATCATCTGCGTCATCTCTGTTGTAGCCATATTTCCAACAGTTTTACCATAATTCTACCACTTAATTATAGATTAAGATGATTGGGTTCAGCAGAGATTTATATGTGTTCTGTTCTGAAATTTTTCCCTATTTATATGTGTTCCATTATATTTTACTTAATGAAATCCTTCATTGTTTTTTTCCTATTTGGTTTTTCAATTCTCTTGTACTTCCATTGTTTTTACAAAATATCAAAGGTATGGCATATGTGTTATGTACTTCCATTGTACTTCTGCATTTAGTTATACTAAGTTTCATTGTTCAACATGTATTTCCCAACTAATTCGGCAGGGACTGCGTTGCCATGCAACCCTTGTTTAAAATGTAAAGCTTAGTTCATGAGAAGAAAACATACTCGTCTTAAGCATTATATTAAATTTATTTTATTATACTTGGCTTTTTAAGTTTTCTGTTATTTAAAATGTAAAGTTTAGTGAGGTGTATCATATGACCATACTATATGTGTAGAGTTTTCTGTTATTTAAAATGTAAAGCTTAGTGAGGTCTATCCATATGACCATACTATATGTGTAGCCACTCACCAAAACCTAAAAATTTCCAAATCAAACCCTAGCCACTCACCAAAACCTAAAAATTTCCTAACCAATCACCGTCGCATAGCCGTTCCCAAACAATAGAAAACCCTACTCTCTGACCCAACCGATGTTTTCGCTACGCTTTGCAGCCTTCTGCGACCTTCACACCCTGCGGCTATCGATTACCAGGTAATTGCTTCTTATCAGCTCCTTATTTCTGCACATATATGACGATATGGAAACGGGTGATAACTAATCATTTCCCATTTTTAAAGGCAATGCTTCCTCATACACATGCATTTACTCTGAAATCCCATATAACATTCTCCAATTTCTGCACCCAAATATCAGCCCCATCCACAACTCCACCAGGCAGGGGGATTGTCACAGAATTTCTTATCAACAATTGCGGTTTAACACCTGAAGAAATTGAAAAAGCCTTTATGCATAACGAGGATTTGCTTCGTCAAAAATCGTGCCGGAATCTGAAAGAAGTTTTGGAGTTGTTAAAAGGCTGTGGTTTGACCACACCTGCCCAGATTCGAAGGGTGGTTATTTGCAGCCCTCGCTTTTTGTTTCTTAGCGCTGAAAAAAACATACAGTCTAAGCTCAGCCTCCTCAGGACTTTTATGAAGGAAGAGGATATCGCCAAACTAGTTATTACTAATGCACGGATATTTACTAGCAGAGAGGATAAGCTTAAATCTTCAATCTCACGTTTGCAAAGATTGTGTGTTGAGGGTCAAGCATTATCAGAGTTAATCGCCACTCAGCCTCGTTTACTCTCGGCTCCGGAGGAAAAGGTTTTGGAGTCGTTTAAACAGGCCGAGGATCTCGGGTGTCAGAAGGGATCAAAAATGTTTGCTGYTGTTTTGCGTAATATTTTGGGTGTAGGGAAAGAAAAGATAGAACGAAGATTGCAGTGTTTGAGCAGATGTTTCTCAGARAAGCAAGTTTCGGAATTATTGAGACGGTGGCCGTTGATTCTGGGGTTGTCAGAGGAAAATGTGAAGCGTCATGTGGATTTTCTGGTCAAATCTGTGGGGTTTCCATTGGATTGTCTCGTTAAGAATCCAGCTCTGTTTGGATTCAGTTTGGAGAAGAGGATTATTCCTAGGTACAGAGTAATGGAGGCATTGAAGTCCAGGCAAGTGTTGAAAACAGAGTTGATTAGTCCACAGAGTATATTTTACTGCACAGAAAAACGCTTCTTGGAAATATATGTTAAGAAGAACGCCGACTCCTCAATTCTGCGGGATATTTACCACAGTGAGAAAGTTGATTATTAACAAGGAGACTCAGTGAATTTACCATCTGTTTTCTGCGGGAGCTGCCTCTGATTGTATAGTGGTCTCATCATCAAAAACCCCTCTCATCTTTGTAAAAACTAAGCTTACTTATACACTCATATCGATGCAGTTTATTGACAATTTTGTTCTTAAAATAGTGAGGGATTTTATTCATGCTGTTAATAATTAGTCTAATGTAATCTACAATGTCTACTTCATTTGTTGTATGAAATGGTCCATTACCCTTGTCTATCTATATATGCATTTGATCCATTACCCTTGTGTATCTATATATGCATTTTGTCTAGAAAATATGGTTTCTCATCCATATTAGCACTTATTATTATTTGTTGAGGGCTAAGACCTTAGAATCTTTATTAATCAGTTGAATCTCTCTACTAGTATTCAAAGTTTTTAGAAATCTCATACAACAAAAATACAATTTAAACAAAATTGTGATTTCATTTAAATTTATATAAATTTAGATTCTCATGAAAAAAAAACTAGACAATCTCATTATATAATATAGGAGCCCACCTTAACTAAAATAGTGCTTTGATTAAGTGACGGGATTGTAGAAAAATTTTCTATTAATAAAGGCAAGTAAATGATTAGAAGGATTTGCTATTAATAAGGGCAAGTAAATGATTAGAAAGGAGGATTTGCTATTAATAAGGGCAAGTAAATGTTAGAAAGGAGGATTTGCTAGAAAGGAGGAATCAAGGAAAAAGGGATTGGACCTATTGAGATTAATAAAATTTGCTTAATAATAGAGGCCAGCTCAAAAATAGAGTTTTCATTTTCACTGAATCTCAAAAGTCAGTTGCACAATTTTATTTTTTGTTCATGTTGTCAAACATGGTTGAAATGGGTTGTCCACAACCTCTTCAAGGGATTATTGATGTAACATGAAGTACAATATTGTCATTTTTCATTTGCTCTACGAATATGAATATATCGTGACCTTTTATTCACAACATTTTTCTTCTTGTGGAAATGTAAGAGATTTTCATATTACATTAGGAAAATTGTATGATATATAAAAACTACTTCCAAAGCATAGTCTTTTTACAATGATGACAGGCTGAAGTTTGGTCTGTCCTTTTGGCCATTATAACCTTGAGCAAACATGCCAAATGACCTTACAACACACTAAACCAAAAATCCTCTAATGCCCTTATATCACACTAAGTTTCATCAACCTTGTCTTCTTCTACTAATATTGGTGATCGGCCTTGGAATTTGACATTCCACAATCCGTTTTTTTGGTTTTCAGGTGTATTTGATAGGACCCTTCAAATTTAAAACATAATGGATTAAGATAATAAAATCATAAATTTGATGTTTATACATGGTGGTAAACTGTCAAATTATTTATAATTGTAGTGTTGGCAATCGGACTTGGGCCACATGCCACAATGTATACATACATCAAATTTTGTGATCCAATGCTACATGCCATAATTAAGTCATATTGTGTAAGGTGTACCTACTCTATGAAAAATCTCTTCGATTTCTTTCAGGTGTTCCTAAACCTAGTGATAGAGAGTAATAGTCATTAATATTCTAAAGTGTGTCGGTTGTGTAGAGATGCAACATATAAATATCTCTCCAATATGCATGTTGTTGTAGTTTTCACTGCAAAATTCTTGCAAAGGTTTGTAAAAATTTTGAGATTATTGGTACACAAGGAATGCTTGCGGGGTAGGTCCATGATGGTAGACTCTGCAAGAGAAAGCTTGCTTCTAGGTTCTGTAAGGGAGCATTGCAGCTAGTGTAGAAGTTACTATCATATTGTATAGGATTAATGCCAACAAATATTAATATTCATGGTCATACAAAACTTGAAAGGATTAAAGAATTGATTTCTTTATTAAAAGAAGAATCTAGGAGAACTTTGATACCACTAAATGACATTGTCAACTGCAAAATGTAACTCGCCATGCTTTGACAAAGAAAATTCACCGTGTTCGAGCAAGAAACCCATATTCCACTATTGGTCTTGATCTCTCTATGCAAACTTTCGGATATGTTGGCATGAGAATCATCGACTCAATATGTGCCAATAAATGGCATTACCATTGAGAACACCTATCATGGAACAAAAATAAGAACGATAACAAGAAAAATGGTGAAGGCCTAGTTATAAATTCCCCAGATTTCATTGCATGTCAAGCTCGCGAATAATAATGGCATTGTGTACTACATTTTATTCAAAGATAAAGTATCGATGGATATTAGAAATGAAGGAAAGTTGGATCTTGCAATGTCAAACAACATGAAAGGTCACGTGAATGAATTCATTGAAGATTGCCTGGATGCCTAAAACCTCGGGAAGGACTTTCATTACAGTTGGATTTTTATACTCCTTGCCATGGTTTTTTGGAAGGCCCCTCAAGGATTTGAATGAGCTTCTAAGACTGGGCCCATGTTTGGAACTCCCCATTTCCTCAAGTTGCACGAAAGCAGTGACCCTACCATCCAAGAATCCCACGACACAATCTTTCAATAATGGTACTAGCAACTTATCTAGGCAACTGCTTCGCAAATGTGCATTCTGCACAATATTATTGACATGTATGCTAGTTACCTTATGTTTGAATGTAATTTTCATAATGTGTACATCTATCCTAGTGGTGATCAGGGGGATGCAATGGCGCTAATACTGTTTTATGTCACAAAAGAATACATCCAGCAAGGGGTCACTGAGTGGCCAACGCATCTACAACCAGTCCCAAATGAAGAAATGGAGACTCTTGAAACGCGCACTAAGTGCAACCAAGATCAAAAGTGGGTTGAAGTTGTGCGACTGCAGGAACAATGTACGGGCCCTACAGGGGTGGCAGGGGATCCAATAACAACACCTCATCCAAGCGTCCTCGAGACCCATGCGTCGTGCAACAATCCACATAGTCTACCTAAACCAGGGCAAAAAGGCCATGAAACCGGTCCAACCATTCACGGTCCCACTCCCACTATACAATAGGGTCCAGGCTCGATGGCAACTAGCATAGCGACTTTGATCGATGCACTCAAAAGACAGTTGTTGCTGCAACAACAAATATAGGGAGAGGCTATTCATAATATCGACCATCTCTGTTGGAAACTCGGGGGCACAATGCCGCCATCTGACACCATACCATGACCACTAGCGCCAATGAGCAGTTCCAGTGGTCTTGCATAGGTTCTTCGATTTGACCCATCAATGCCAAATCCAGTGGACATGGCCAATACCAACATCCCGTTGGCACCAATTTCGACCCCAGTAGTGCACAACTGTGTTGCCACCCTACTTTAAGAATTGAGTGAACAACACCAAACTCTTGGTCGTGCTTATGCACAACTACAACTACAACATTAGGTGGACATTGTTGTGTATAATCAGACTTGTGAACACTATCAAAAGGAAGTTCAGGATTTCCAGTCCTTACAGTAGCAATATGATACAGAAGTTGAGGTACATGCCACCGCCAAGGCTCAATATACTAAGATTAGTACCACTTTCACTGACCTTATCGGGATGGTGGAAAGTCTGTATGCGCAGATACTGACTACCTCATCACAAGGTTACGACATTCCCCCATGTCTTAAGCTCTCGGTCGTGAAGGCCCGCCTACAACATTTGGACTCCCTACTTACAACTCTACGTCTGCCACTCCATCAAATGGACCCAGAGGTAATTTAGTTGCAACAAAAAATGATGTTGGCCCGAGCAGCTGTCCAAGATGGCCAACATAGGTTGAAGGAATATTTTAGGGTGGTCGACTATAACTTCAACTTATGGACTCACCTATAGAACCCTTCCGAGTTGACTAAGATTGATGATCGGGTTCGTGTTGTTGAGGTCGAGGTTGCACATCAAAATAATAATCTGGCATGTCTACCTCTAGGAGAGCGCGTGGCTATGATGACAACTATTGCAGCTAAAACAAAAGAGATTAATTCAGCCCAGGCGGAGCAGCAAAGCATATATGAGCTCATCACTAATGTGGTCGATAAGGCCTTAATATTTTACACCCAGCTGACAGACGTGCAAGTTGCTACCAGTCCCTTGATCGAGAAATTGGAAACAATAGACCTGACAGACCCTCAGGTCACAACAATCGACACAGATGCAGTTGTTCAACTCACCCAAGAACTTCAGGGTAACCTCAATGAGCCTGATCGTCAGTTCAAGGAGTTTGTCCATGAACTCCCGAAGATAGTTCCATCTGTCACGACCGTCACTCAATGAGGTAGTTGGTTCAAGGACGAGCCAAATAATAGTGGTGGGGGATTGTTGGCACCCAAAGTTTTGGGTTAATATCACGTACACACAAAAACGATGTTATGTGCACCCATTAAAGTTTTGTGTGTGCTTAAGTAGTTGCGCAAGGAGAGACAAAAGGTGTGCACACCATACGACGTTTTTTTAATGTGTGTTGGTTCTAGTTCTACAAATGCATGCCTCAGAACCCCTATGCAGGAAGCTCTCGCCCTGTTTCCAAGTTAACTTCTATTAGATTTATGTTATTTGTTGTTGTTGTGTTTGATTTTGAAGTAGAACATATGGATGTGAAGACATCATTCCTACACGAGGATCTGGAAGAAGAGATCTATATGAAGCAACCAGAAGGCTTTGTTGTGAAGGGAAAGGAGGAGCTGGTATGCACGCTGAAAAATTATMTGTATGGTTTAAAACAATCACCAAGGATGTGGTATAAAAAAATTGATACTTATATGCTAGGACTTGGCTTCACAAGAAGCAAAGAAGCATGCCTCAGAACCCCTATGCAGGAAGCTCTCGCCCTGTTTCCAAGTTAACTTCTATTAGATTTATGTTATTTGTTGTTGTTGTGTTTGATTTTGAAGTAGAACATATGGATGTGAAGACATCATTCCTACACGAGGATCTGGAAGAAGAGATCTATATGAAGCAACCAGAAGGCTTTGTTGTGAAGGGAAAGGAGGAGCTGGTATGCACGCTGAAAAATTATATGTATGGTTTAAAACAATCACCAAGGATGTGGTATAAAAAAATTGATACTTATATGCTAGGACTTGGCTTCACAAGAAGCAAAGAAGCATGCCTCAGAACCCCTATGCAGGAAGCTCTCGCCCTGTTTCCAAGTTAACTTCTATTAGATTTATGTTATTTGTTGTTGTTGTGTTTGATTTTGAAGTAGAACATATGGATGTGAAGACATCATTCCTACACGAGGATCTGGAAGAAGAGATCTATATGAAGCAACCAGAAGGCTTTGTTGTGAAGGGAAAGGAGGAGCTGGTATGCACGCTGAAAAATTATCTGTATGGTTTAAAACAATCACCAAGGATGTGGTATAAAAAAATTGATACTTATATGCTAGGACTTGGCTTCACAAGAAGCAAAGAGGATCATTGTGTGTATTTTAAATTAATTGGTGATCATTTGATTTATTTGGTCTTGTATGTGGATGGCATGTTGTTGATAGGAAACAACAGGGAGATTATCCCTGATGTGAAAACTTTGTTGTCCTCTAAATTTGACATAAAGGATATTGGTGTTGAAAATTTCATTTTGGGCCTAAAAATTAAAAGAGATCGGAAAAATAGGAAACTCTGATTAAATCAAAGAAAATATGTCGAGACAATATTGCAAAGATTCAATATGCAAGAATGTAAACCGGTCAGGGTCCCTAGCCCTGTAGGTGTAAAGTTATCTATGGATTAATGTCCCAAGACACAGGAAGAGGAGGAGGACATGTCTCGCGTTCCATATGCAAGTGTGGTTGGCAGTTTGATGTATGCAATGGTCTATACTAGACCGAACATTGCACATGCAGTGGGAGTTTTGAGCAGGTATATGTCAAAACCAGGAAGGAGCATTGGACAACAGTAAAGAAAGTTTTCAAGGATTTGCGTGGCACTACTAGTTATGGATTGCACTACCAAGGAAGACTAGGTTTGGACAGAGTGTTGGACATACATGGCTTTGTGGATGCAAACTGGGTTGGAGATATGGATCATAGAAGATCTACAAGTAGGTATGTGTTTAACCTGTTTGGAGGAGCAAACAGTTGGATGCGAAAAATACACTTTGTAGTTGCACTTTCAACTATAGAAGTTGAATACATGGCATCCACTCATGCAAGAAAGGAAGCATTATGGTTACAAAGATTGTGTTTAGGTATTGGGTTGGTACAAAACGCTGTAAGGATAGATTGTGACAGTGAGAGTGCAATTTTTCTGGCAAAGAACCCAACTTATTATTCAAAGAAAAAGCATATTGATGTTCAATATCACTTTGTGAGAGACATGGTTGAAGAAAATAAGGTGTTGTTGATGAAGGTGAACACTTTGAAGAATGTTGTAGATTCATTAGCAAAATCTGTGAGCACTGAAAAGTTCTCTTGGTGTAGAGGATCTATGGGCATTGTTGCCCTGCATTGTTGATTATGTAACCCTGTAAATGGGGGGTTAGAGAGGGGCGTAGTGCTCCCTTCCCTGGGGTCACAGGGGGATGAGAGACCCCCTACACGAGGGTTTGGGGGAAACTCCCTCGAATATTTATTTATTTTTACCAGTTTTCATGTCCGTCTTTGGGCAGTTTTCGACACATGGTTTTTCCCCGATAGTTTTCTATTTTCGGTAAGGAATTAGGGTTGTTGACTAATCCAAGTCATTGGATTAGGGTTTTGGATGTCTCTATCTCCTATATGTATATTGTATTGTAAACAATGTATGTGAAGATGAATATAGAAGATGTTGATTTTCCCGGTTTGGGTTTCCAGGAGAAAAATCTCTATGTAATGTGTATTTGCCATTGTATATTTTTTGTTCTTTTATTGAAAATATGTTTGCAATAAATAATTGTACAAGGTTAAAATCTACATTTGGTACATGTGTAACCAAATCATGGTGCTAACATGTATTACATTGATTACATGAGATGCTCAAAATGGTTATGAAGTCATTTGAACAAGCTCAAGATTTGGAACTCAACAAGGGATCACAAATGCTCATATACTTTGCATAATAATGAAAATTAAAATTTATTATATAATTTTTTAATATTTTAAAAAAAATCATTGTATTGATATTTCAAAAAGAAATAAAATACACATAATTGACCTCTAGATTATATAACTTTTTAATATTTATAAAATAATAATATTTGATATACCTTACAAATTATAAAACACAAACCTACGTTTATGAGTAGAAAACACACTCGTCTTAAGGGTCCTACTAAAATTATTTTATTAATCTTGGATTTTTGAGTTTTTTGTTATTTTAAATGTAGAGCTTAGTGAGGTCTATCCATATGACCATATTGTATGTGTATGATAGAAAACCCTATCCAATCACCAAACCAAACCAATCCCTAGCCAATTGTTGGCCCTTGGTTATGGAAGGAAGCGAAGTACAAGGAAGAAAAGGTAAAGAGCGAGCTTCGCGGGAGACACAGTGACTGTCACTAGGTCGAAGTGAGCAAAAGAGCAGAAAAGATGGAGCGAAGTGCGGAAAAGTAAGCCGTTGGATGAGGAGATCGAGGATGACAGATCAGCAAGGGAGATGGATCGAGAACGACTCAGAAAGCGGGAAAAGCCATCGTTGAATGCATTGGAGCACCGCGCGAGAAGGAAGGAAAGACAGGCTAGTGAAGCCCGGAAAAAGAGGGTCAAGTTGACCTAGGGTTTTAGACACCTAGGGTTTTTGTATTTAGGGTTTTAGCACCTAGGTTTCGACCTAAGGCTATCGGTGAGTGATTGTAATGTATAAATAAAGGTCAAGAGGACCTGGGTCGGGTTGTTGTTGTTGTTCATGATTTTTGGTTGTTGAGCATTGTTATAGCTCTATTGAAAGAGAGGATTGTATTGTAGGATCTTTAGCTGTGTGTGAAGATCAAGTCCTGCAACTGGGTGCGCGAGAAGGGGAGAGAAAGAGGGAGAAGAAAGAAGATCTGCTAGCTGAGAGTGCAGACAAGAACTATATGCTTTTCCTTAATAAATCATAAGCACAATTTTGTGGACGTAGCCCTAGAGAGAGGGTGAACCACGTATACCTTGTGTTGTGGATGTGTGATTGATACTTTGATCTTTGTTGTTGTTATTTTGTTGTTTGCATTTTTGTATTAGGTCATATCTATAACTGTGCAGGATAGATCTAGTTGATAAGTGATAAGTGCATATTGTATTGCTATTCTATTAGATCCACTTGATATTCCCCTGGTTGTAGACATCTCTGTCCTGCAACCCCTTCATAGCTGCTTCGGGTGAGATTGCATCTGCTTTGCAGGTGCTACCGAAAGGACCAGTAGCTTGGGCTTGTTGGTGTGCTCTTGGAGTGAACCTCGGGTCTGCCCCTGTGCCAACAAATGGTTCCATTGCAGGGACATGAATCTTCATGAGGGAATGTCAAGGTGGTTCCCATTGAAGACAAAGATTCAAAAGTGGATAGAAGATCAAGAGAGGGACTTCGCTGAAGCCCAAAACAAGAACCCTAAGCTGAATACTGAGGATTGGCTACAAAGATACATCTTCACTGACATTCACAAGATCTTCTTTGGAGGAATCCATCAGGAGCTACACGAGTGGTTGGCTAGGTTAGCTGACACACAGTTCGAGATCAAATCTAGACCCCCTGTGGTTTGGACATTGGTTTTGATCTAGAAGGTCAAGAGAGTTGATAACGTTGTATCCAAAGTTGAAGATCACTGGTTTGATAGTACCATTGGAGGGTATATCACTGAATTTGTTGTTGACGGAACATAATCATATAGCCAAGCCGAGAGATGCTTTTTCAAGGGACCACGAGGGAGATTTTTTCATTTTCTGAAGTTAAGAATCAAGATGCTCTTGCATGAAAACCACATATTAAAGATACAGTAGATTGGCTGGATCTGAAAAGGCTAATGTTCATAAATTCAGATAGCGACAGTGACACAGAAGCTGGACATACGCGCAGTGGAAGAGTATTTAGAGGAGTTCACCTTGAGAACCTGTTTAAGAAAAACTACGGGGAAGAAGGATTCTACAGTGGAGAAGAGGCAGATCTGACAGACGAAGAGCACTCAGAAACCCATAGAGCAGAGGAAGAAGCAGTTGAAGAACTTCGCCGAAACGAGCCAGAAACCTCAGTAACTGCGCAGGCCACTAAAGTAAGTAATATCAATCCTCCTGTTGTTTCAGAAACGTTAAGTCATCAGAGTATCCCGAATCACCAGATTCCACAGAATACTATTACTAGCAGTTCAACATCTACTCAGACAGGAAACCTAGGCAACTCTATGGCAGACGAGATGAGGCTCCCTATCTTTAGAGGAGATTGATCTGAAGATCCTGACCAACACTGGTTCCTGTGCGAGGTTGTGTGGAACATTAAAAACATCACCAACGAAGCTGTTAAAAGAAACTAGTTCAACACTACACTGAGGGATCGCACATTGAGTTGGTACATGAAGCTTGTTCAAGGACTTGCGCAACCTAAGCCACTAAATGAGATCAAGAACGCATTGGTTGGAGAGTTTAAAAAACCTAAGTCAGAGTCACAGTGTATTACCAAGCTGAAGGAAATCAAACAGAAAGCAATCGAACCTGTTTGGGAGTTCGACCAGAGATTCAAGACCCTAATAGGCCGATTGACTTTTAAAATCCCAGATGAGCAGAACAAAGAATGGTTCATCGCTGCTCTTTTACCACATATCATAGTTCCCCTGATGCAACAGAAGATTGCTTTACAGGCAGAAGCTTTGGAGATCGCCATGAAGCTTGAATCAACACCTATGGGAGAATCTAGCTCAGGTATGAGCCAGATCTTGAGCCAGCTGACTAGTTTATCTTTGCAGGTCGAGGACATGAATAAGGACAAGGGGAAGGACAAAAGAGAAGATATTTGGTGTGTAAGATGCAGATCTGAAGGTCATGACAAAGAACATTGTCCCCTATTTCATGAATATTTTGCATCAGGAGTGCCGAGTCCCTTGAAGCAAGTTAATATGCCCTGGTGCGAAGTCTGCAGAACCTGACATCGCCCTAGTGAGTGCTACTATATGCAGAAGTATGTTCAGACACCCAAAAACTTGTACTGCACATTCTGTAAGTCCGTAGGGCACGATGATAGAGATTGTAGGGCCTTTGACCTGATGCATGAAAGATCAAGAGACATATATAAGATCCAAGTCAAATTCCATCAAGAAGGAAACAATACACAATATAACTCCCCGGGAAGAGGAAATTTCAATCCTCGCGGTGGATTCAGAGGACAAGGACAAGGAGGAGGTATGGGTCGAGGCCGAGGACAAATAATCTGTTATAATTGCACGCAACCAGGACATCTAGCAAGGGACTGTCAGAACCCTTGTACCACTTGCAGTTATTGCAACTCATTCGAGCACGTCATTGAAGACTGCCCTATGATGTTGGCTAAGCTTCAAGAAAGACGAGGACCTCAGAAAAACCCACAAGTACAACTGATATATGTTGAACCTCGCAGAACAGACCCTAGAGTCACTATTATTACTTGAGGAGGCACTGCTACAGGAGAGGATAGAATGACCCAGGAAAAGATCACAGAAAACTCAGGTATCGGGAAAGTTGTGGAGAGGACTCAAGCTTTTGATGCGAAGAAAGAAAGGCAAATCTTTGAAGAGGCCATGCAAGAATTCAAAGCAGATCAAGGGTCTTCTTCAAAAATACCACCAGAAATAAGAGAATATGGAATGCCTCACGCATTTGATCAGTCTGCTTCGCCAAGAGAGGGAAAAGAGGTAAGTAAATTTGTCAGTTTCTTATATATGTTTATGGAACTACTTAAAGATGGGAAAGCCATACAAGAACTGCAGAACCTGGTTAAACAGTATGAGCTAGGAAAAATAGACCCCTTACCGAATAGGGCAGTACACCAGATTGGTAAGAAGAGAAGGACAAATAAAGAATTACACTTGAATGCTCAGATAGAAGAATATGATATAGACTATGTGGTCCTCGACTTAGGGTCGGAGGTCAATGTCATGACGAAACAAACCTGGGCACTAATGGGAAAACCGAAGCTAATCTATTCCCCTATCAGACTTCGCATGGCTAGTCAGCAAGCTGCTAGCCCATTTGGACGGTTGGAACATGTCCCTGTGGACATCGACAGAGTTAGAACATTTGCGGATTTTGAGGTAATTGAAATTGTTGATGACAGTGGCCCGTACCCTGCATTATTAGGAATTGATTGGGCCTTCAACAATTCTACTGTTGTTGATCTTAAGAAGAGGCATATGACAATTGAAAGAGATGGCCTTAGGGTCATTGCACCTTTAGATATAGATAAGGGTCCTAGATACACAGAGCATGTTAGAGAAGAAGACCATGCGTACGAACTGGAAAACAACTACCAACTAACAGCCAGACAACAAGATTATATCAATCCTACAACCGATGGGAATTTGAGTTGGCGAAGCGACAATGCATGTTCATCAGACTCAGAAGAAGCATTGGAGAACTGGTAGAACCCAATATATGAAGTCTCTACCAGAAGATGTGCTCGACTAACCAGAGAGGTTTGTTGGATCGCCACAACAGTGAGTAACCTACCCACATTTGATGGGTTGAACCCCTTAGAAAACTTCTTATCAGAGTTTGAGACAATTGTACCAACACAACAGAGGTCGTTGGCAATGGATGAGGCCATGAGAGCCACACCAGCAAGATGGTGGGGGACGCACAAAAGAAACATCACAGACTGGACACAATGTCGAACTTTGATGACATCACGGTTCTCAACACAAGCAATAAGCTGCGAAGTGAGGTACACAAGTCGAGGTTACCCAAAGGACCATGTGCGAAGCTGCGAAGAGGCCTGGAGTGACATCCCTTGAGAACAATGGGTGCACCAATTCATTAACATGGTGGACACGATTCCTATCAATTGGTACCTTCAAGTGGAGCTGCGCCTCATCACTACAGATTGGGAAGGTATGACTCAAAATTTTGTAACCACCTTTTTGTTTGAAAGTGAATTTCCTTCAGTAGACCATGCATTACAGATTGTGAGACATAGGGTATTCCAAGAGGCATCTAGCCTCCCTATGGAACAAGAAGAGGACGAATGGACTGCGCCATTCCAGATATTGCAAGGATGTTACAATATCATTGTCGATGATGATGATGATCCCAAAAAGGTAAACATCACTGAGACAAAAGGCCAAAGAGATGTGGAAGGACCAGGAGTGGAGATGCCATTTATTGGTCAGCAAATCAAGATAAAAAAGGTCAACATTGGAACATAGGAGACACTGAATCTTGCCAATGTCAGAGATTATTGGGATGTTGCTACCATTGACAAGATTACAGAGTTGTTGCATGAATATCAGGACTTGTTCCCGACCAAGTTCACTGATATGAAGGGAATCAAAGGACCTATGGGAGATATGAGAATACCTTTGAAACCAGATGTGAAGCCAGTCAAGCAAAGACCCTATAGGTTGAACTCGAAATACAAAGAAAAAGTAAGGATTGAGCTCGACAGAATGCTAGAAGCAGGGATTATTGAACCTGTCGAAGAGTCGGAGTGGATCAACCCTATGGTAGTACAAGACAAAAAGACCCGAGGTGAGATCAGGATATGTGTGGACCTCAAGAAGTTGAATGATGCATATCTGCATGACCCCTTCCCTACACCATTCACTGATGAAGTATTAGACAACGTGGGAGGCCAGGAGGTATATTCTTTTACAGATGGTTTTTCAGGATACCATCATATCTAGATTGCCAAGGAGGATCGCCACAAGACCACGTTTGCTACTGAATGGGGATCCTACCAATATACAGTAATACCATTTGGCCTGAAGAATGCCCCAACCATCTTTTCCAAGGTGGTTGTCGAAGCGTTCAAAGAATTTTTGCATAAATTTTTAGAAGCATATTTTGATGACTAGATTGTGTTTAGTTTGTTGAAAAACCATATTGAATGTCTAAGGCTAATGTTGGATAAATGCAGGCAGTGTCAAATTTATTTAAATATGAAGAAGTGCATCTTCTTCTCACCATTTGGAGTACTATTAGGCCATATTGTATGCAAACAAGGATTGTTGGTTGATCCATCAAAGATTGCAATTATAGTTGATTTGCCACCACCTACTTCAATCAAACAATTGCGCATTGCGCTAGGACACACTGGCTATTACAAGAAATTTATTAAAGGCTATGCCCAAATCATAGCACCGATGGAGAAGCTGTTGAAGAAGGATTGTCAATTTGGCTGGATAAATGAATGCCAACAGAGCTTCGACACACTGAAACAGAAGATGGTAACTGCACCCATTCTGGTTTTCCCAGATTGGAACAAGGAGTTTCATGTGCATGTCAAGACGTCTTCTATTGCATTAGGAGCAGTACTGGCACAACCTGGAGAAGGAGACATCGACCATCCATTAGCATTTTCCAGCAGGAAGTTATCTACAGCCGAGATTAATTACACCACTACAGAGAGAGAAGGGTTAGCCATGGTGTATGCATTGCAAAAATTCCACCACTACTTGTTGGGAGGACACTTCAAAATGTTCACCAATCACTCCACGCTGAAGTACCTAGTCAACAAGCTAGTGTTAGGGGGGTGAATCTGCAGATGGCTTCTGTTGTTTCAAGAATATGACTTTGAAATCATAGCTAAACCAGGAAGAATGAACAAGGGCCCTGACCATTTGTCGAGGTTGGAACATGGCAAAGAACCCACCAGCTTAGAGGACACACTGTCGGATGCATAGTTGCTCACCATTAGAAAGATTGATGACCACTTCACAGACATAGTCCATTTCCTATCAACAGGAATGGCTCCAAGTGAGTATACAATTCCCCAGAAGAAACATCTAGTGGTGCGCGCTACAGACTTTTCGCTGATTTCTGGTCATCTATACAAAATGGGACCTGGTGAGATACTAAGAAGGTGTGTTATGGAGACAGAGCGACCACTGATCCTTGCAAAATCTCACGAGGGCATCGCAGGAGGACACTATGCAGGGAAAGCAACTGCGCAAAAGGTCCTGCGAGCTAGCCTTTGGTGGCCTACCTTACACAGAGATGCCAAAGAATATTCCAGAGCATGTGAAGTATGCCAGAGTGTTGGAAAACCATCCCGAAGAGATAAAATTCCATTAGCACCGCAGATGACCCTACAAGTATTTGAAAAATGGGCCATTTACTTCATGGGACCTATAAACCCACCAGGGAAGCACACAGGAGTGAGGTACATCATCACGACGATCTAATACTTAACCAGATGGGCCGAAGCGAGAGCAGTCAAAGACTGTAGTGCAACTACAGCTACGCATTTTATATTTGATGACATAATAACCAGATTTGGATACCCCAAGATCCTTATGAGTGATCAAGGCACACACTTCATCAATAAGACAATTGAAGCCCTGATTGAAGAGTTTATAGTCCACCATCAGAAGAGTACACCTTACCATCCACAAGAAAATGGGACAGTTGAAGCGTTCAACAAGATCTTGGAAACATCATTGACACAAATTTGCAATGTGAATAGGGATTACTTGGATTTGAGAGTACCTGCAGTATTATGGGCCTATAGAACCACTTGTAATAAATTAACAATGCAGACCCCTTTTAAGTTAGTTTATGGTCTTGGAGTTGTTGTCCCGATGGAATATTTGGTACCAAGCTTAAGGATTGTTGCATTCACAGACATGGATGATACGGGCGTTGTTCACGAAAGGCTTGCACAGTTGGTTGAACTGGAAGAAGACAGATTCATTGTTGGGTTCCATTAGCAAGTATAGAAGGAGAGAGAGAAGGCCTATCATGATAGGCACATCAAGAAGAAGGCATTCAAGCAAGGTGACTTAGTGTTGATGTATGACAGTAAGTTTACAAAACACCCTGGGAAACTCAAAACACATTGGCTTGGACCATATGAAATCGCCTATGTCACTGAAGGAGGAGTTGCGCAGCTGAAGACGTTGAGTGGAGAATGGAAAGCATGATTGGTGAATGGGAGTTGGATAAAGTTGTACTATGACAACCAGCTTCCTCACAGCTCTAAGTAAAGACATGAGGAAAAGGGTCTAGGTACCAGGTGCAGTTGAAACTGGGTACCAGACACAGAAAAGACAGTCAGCACAAGGATGGAAAGGAGGCATAAAGCAGAAAGCAAAGGCTGCACTGCGCAGTCCATGTCGAAGCAAAACAGAGGAACCAGATCCGAAGTGCCTTGGGACGAGTCACAGGTGAGTGTTGGGGGCCTGTTGGCCCTTGGTTATGAAAGGAAGCGAAGTACAAGGAAGAAAAGGTAAAGAGCGAGCTTCGCGGGAGACACAGTGACTGTCACTAGGTCGAAGTGAGAAAAAGAGTAGAAAAGATGGAGCGAAGTACGGAAAAGAAAGTCGTTGGATGAGGAGATCGAGGATGACAGATCAGCAAGGGAGCTGGATTGAGAATGACTTAGAAAGTGGGAAAATCCATTGTTGGATGCTTTGGAGCACTGCGCGAGAAAGAAGGAAAGACAGGCTAGTGAAGCCCGGAAAAGGAGGGTCAAGTTGACCTAGGGTTTTAGACACCTAGGGTTTTGGCACCTAGGTTTCGACCTAAGGCTGTCGGTGAGTGATTGTAATGTATAAATAAGGGTCAAGAGGACTTGGGTCGGGTTGTTGTTGTTGTTCATGATTTTTGGTTGTTGAGCATTGTTATAACTCTGTTGAGAGAGAGGATTGTATTTTAGGATCTTCAGTTGTGTGTGAAGATCAAGTCCTGTAGTTGGGTGCGCAGGAAGGGGAGAGAAAGAGGGAGAAGAAAGAAGATCTGCTACCTGAGAGTGCAAACAAGAACTGTATGCTTTTCCTTAATAAATCATAAGCACAGTTTTGTGGACGTAGCCCTAGAGAGAGGGTGAACCACGTATACCTTGTGTTGTGGATGTGTGATTGATACTTTGATCTCTGTTGCTGTTATTTTTTTGTTTGCATTGTTGTATTAGGTCAGATCTATAACTGCGCAGGATAGATCTAGTTGATAAGTGATAAGTGCATATTGTGTTGCTATTCTATTAGATCCACTTGATATTCCCTTGGTTGTAGACATCTTTGTCCTGCAACCCCTTCATAGSTGCTTCACGTGAGACTGCATCTGCTTCACAGGTGTTGCCGAAAGGGCCAGTAGCTTGGGCTTGTTGGTGCACTCKTGGAGTGAACTCGGGTTTTCCCCTGTGCCAACACCAATCATCGTCGCATACCCGTTCCCAAACACTAAAAAAACCCTACTCTCCGACCCAATGATGTTTTCGCTTTTCTTTGCAACCTTCTCTGACCTTCATACTAGGGGCTATCGATTACTAGGTAATTGCTTCTTATCGTCTCCTTCTTTCTACACAAATGATGATGATGATGATATGGAACTGGGTGATAACTAACCATTTCCCATTATCAAAGGCAATGCTTCCTCATTCACTTTCATTTACTCTCAAATCCCATATAACATTGGCCAATTTCTGCACCCAAATATCAGTCCCATCCACAACTCCACCAGGAAGGGGGGTTGTCACAAAATTTCTTATGAACAATTGTGGTTTAACATATGAAGAAATTGCAAAATCCTTTAGGAATAACAAGGATTTGCTTCATAAAAAATCGTGTCAGAATCTGAAAGAAGTTTTGGAGTTGTTAAAAGGCTGTGGTTTGAGCCCACCTACCCAAATTCAAAGGGTGGTTATTTGCAACCCTTGGTTTTTGTTTTGTAGCATTGAAACAAACATACAATCTAAGCTCAACCTCCTCAAGGCTTTCATGAAGGAATAGGTCATCCAAGAGGATATCGGTGGCCACCCACCTATTCCACTACCTCAAAGAACAATTTTTATTTTGACAGTTTTTTGTTTTTTCATTTTTTCGGGTCCTATACTTCTAGGGCCATTTTGAGGCCCTAAACGATGTTTTTTGGGCTCAACAATGCCTAGCATGTGCCTAAGGGAAAATGAATGACTGAATAGAATATGTACTGCCCAACTATACCTTTCCAAATGTGTTTCGAGCACCCCAAATGGAGATCGTATGTAAAAGTTATGCCCTCGGGAAGTTGATGTATCAACTACCCCCATTGGGGCCCACAAACCTTTTGGTGTTTTATCTTCCGGGGTTAGGGTTTTGGATGTTTAGGGTTTTCTCATTTGTTTTTTATGTTTAAAAGGCCTCTTGAGCCTCATTGTACTCATCTTCTTGTGAATGAGTGTAGCCGTCACATCTCTTCTTAGAGATAAGCTACCACCATTCGAGCAAGTTTGTTTCAGTTTGCATTTTTATAGTTTCAGCAAGTTCTATTTATTAATATAAGTCAAGTTTTATTGTATCTATGTATATTTCTTTTCTATACATATGTATTTCATTTCATTCCATTTATAAATATGGATCAGTGGTATCAAAGCGGTATGCTATTTATTTGTTTCTATGTGCATGTCCCCAACGAGGTCAGGATACAAGGAGTTGGCACTTGAAGTAGTTGAGCCCTTGCAAGACCGTCCCTGTCGATCACGATGGCCTGCCATGGCGGAAGAAAAGAGAGACGATGGAGTAGGTGATCCTTTTAAATCATTACTCAAGGAATCCATTGCACGACAAAGGAACGAGATGATAGATAGATTTGCACATATCCTTCGACGACTACCAACAGGCAACACATCTTCATCAAGCGACCACTTTGGAGGTGCCGCCCCCTTCAAGGTACAAGTCAATTTTGATATACCCTTATTTGAAGGCCAGATAGATGCAGATGTTGTAGACAAATGGTTGAATCTGCTAGAAGGTATTTTTCGGTCCATAATTTTCCCAATAGAGAAAAGATTACATTTTTGCTCCTTAAGGTTGTCCCCCATGTCAAGGATTGGTGGGACACTTACTATGAGCAAAAGGACACTGAGGAATTTGCAATATTTTCGGTCGCACCCACTTTGGATTCTTTCAGGGATGTTATTAAGGAATAATATTACCATGTTGGAAGCTACGATGACCAATATACAAAATGGACCACACTGCGAAAGGAAAGGGACTAGAGAGTACCCGAGTTCACAAATACCTTCCATACCTTGCGCACCAAGTTGGGTATCAAAGACTTTGAATGACATCTGGTGCTCAATTACTATGGTTGTCTGCATAGATACATCCAAACATAAAGGGAGTTTCTATACATCTCATCATTGGGCGCGACTTATCGATATGCTGTCAAAATCGAGCCGAAATTTAAACAGAAGAAGCAAGAGTTTGGATCTACAAATTCCTCATAGCAGAAGCAGGGAAAAGGCACCCCCAACCCATAGAACAAAGGACAGAGCAAGGATGGACCTCCTCAGGACAACCAGTCCAAGCCACAAATAATGAAGGGTAATGAGAGGACAAAGAAAGACACTGGGAAGTGGTGTGAATTCCATAAAATCCCCTGGAACAACACCAATGAATGTTGCTCAAATCAGTCGTTGGTGGTCGAGATGGAAGTCTCAGAGTCAGAGGTAGGTTCCTATTATGAATCAGATCCAGACAAGGGGAATCAGATCATTTATTTCAAACCCAATGCCATTTTCGCTAACACCAAGGTCCAGCTAAGTGAACCAGAAGAACCGGAGGAAGGTGAACACCTTTTTCACTCATAGATGTGGGTGAAGGGTGCTCCGCTGCATTTCCTTGTCGATAGAGGAAGTCAAAAGAACTTGATCTCAGCAGAGGTCGTCGAGAGGTTGAACCTGTCGATGACACCACACTTGTATCCCTTCACCATCGGGTGGCTCCACCAAGGAAGAGATCTTCGCGTCAACCAACAGTGTCATCTTCCCTACAACATCAATTCCTTCAAGGATGAGGTATTATGTGATATCTCCCCCCTTGAAGTTTGTGATGTTATTTTAGGCCAACCATACTTGTGGAAACAACATGTTGTATATGAGTCTAGACCTCGCAATGTTATTATTACTTTGGGTAGAAAATTGTACAGGATGCCAGAGGTATCTCTGCCTACTGTCGTTTCTTTGATCTATGTCAAGCAATGCGGGAAGGTCATTTCCCAGATCGAGAAATTTGTCTTCTTCATTATTTTCTCTCAAAGTGAACAGAAGGTCACAGCCACATCCATGGCCTCTGCACATGGCCTCTCCACATAGTAGAAGCAGGTGGAAAACATCATTGAAGAATACAAAGATATCTTATCCTCACCCACTGAGGTACCACTACACTGTCAGGTTGAGCATTCAATCAATCTAACCTCCAGTGCACCTCTACACAATGGGCTAGTCTATCACTACTCTTTGATGGAGAATGAGGAAATCAAACGACAGATCCATGAGTTGCTTCAAAAGGGGCACATATGACCTAATTCCTCACCCCATGGGAGCCGAATTGTACTCGTGTAGAAGAAATATGGGACTTGGCAACTCTGCATTGATTACATGGACCTAAAAAAAATCACAACCAAGCATCGGTACCCAATTCCCCGAATTGATGACCTTCTTGACCAACTCAAGGGAGCCAAGTTTTTCTATAAGTTTGACCTGAATTCTGGCTACCACCAGGTCCCAATAGAACATACTGATGTATGGAAAACTGCTTTCAAATCCAAAGAAGGTCTTTTCGAATGGCTAGTCATGCCCTTTGGTTTGGAAAATGCTTCAACAAATTTCATGAGATTGATGGATGATATATTGTAGATTTTCACCAATTATTTTGTGGTGGTATTTTTGGATGATATCCTCATCTTCAGCAAGAATTGGGCAGAACACTTGTAGCATATTCAGCAATTCCTTCACACTCTACGACAACACAAACTATATGCTAACTGGAAAAATGATCCTTTGACATGAACATGGTCCAATACCTAGGCTACATTGTTGATGAGCATGGTGTGCATGTGGATCCATCATTCGTGATTGACCAACCCCGACCACACTGACCGAGCTTCAACGTTTATTAGGACTTTCTAACTTCAACTATCGTAGGTTCGTGTTGGGATTCTCTCATATTGCATGGGCTCTCAACCAAGTGACCAAAGGTGGTGGAAACGTAACGTTCGTGTGGGGAAAGTCACAAAAACAAGCATTCGATGATTTGAAAAAATGATTGTGCTCAGCTCCAGTACTCTCCTTACCTGATCTACAACAACCTTTTGAGATTGAGACTAATGCCTTGGACTATGTCGTGGGTGAAATTCTCACTCAGAACGGTCATCCGATGGAATATCATATAGAGACACTATCATATGTCGTCCGTAAGTACCCCACCTATGACAAATAAATGTATTCCATTGTACAAGACCACTGACAATGGAAGCACTAAATTCTCGGGAAGGAGACAATCATCCACACTGATCACAAGCCTCTACAATTCATGTAGACATAAGGAAAATTGCAGAATGACCGCCAGCAAGATGGGTTCACATACTTGTAGCAGTTCCATCTCAACATCAAATATAAGACAAGGAGCACCAATCGTGTCGTTGACTACCTCATTCAACCTCTAGTTGCAGCCTTAACCACAATGCTCTACTCTTGTGTCCATGAGGCATACGAGTGGCCCCAAATCTACAAGAGAGATCTTGACTTCACTACCACTTACGAGATGTTGGGCACAAGAGTGACTTTCACTGATTTTCAATTCAGGACAGATTGTTATGCCTTCTCGACCACCTCTATGTTCCTTCAAGCGAGTGTTCGCGGATTATTTGGGAAGTTCACTACAGTTGGATGGCAGGACATTCTGGCATGAAAAAGATCGTGGTAGTACTACATAAGCATTTCTATTGGCTAAAATTGTGCCAGGCCATTAGCAAGTATATCAGGGCCTACACTACCTACACCATTGCCAAACCAACCACTAAGAAGCAAGGCTTGTACACCCCTCTACCTACTCTCAAAAGGCCATGGGAATCCATCTCGATGGACTACATGTTAGGCATTCCTTCAACCAAGCAGAGAAATGATTGTGTTTTTTTGGTGGTTGATCGGTTTTCTAAGATGGTCATCCTAACAGTGTGCAAGAAGAATATCACAGCGGAGGCCACTGCCAAGATCTTCTTCGAACGAGTGTGGGTACACTTGTGGATACCACATACCATCATATCAAATCAGGACAATAAGTTCCTAAGCACATTCTGGTCCAGCCTCTGGTCACGGTTGGACACCAAGCTCACTGAATCCGCCACCTTCCACCCCTAAAATGATGGCCAGACAGAGGTCGTCAAAAAAATGATAGTGCATATCATGTGCATTTACAACTCCAAACATCCGCACACATGGGATGAGAGTCTCCCCTATGTTCAACACAACTACAACAAATCTCTTCATAGCTTCACCATCTATAGTCCCTTTCAGGTGGGGTTGGGATTTCAACCATTGGGTCCCATTGATGTCGCACTGCCCCTTGCATCCACACAGGCAGAATCCTTCCATGCTCAATCTGAGGCCGAAAAATGCACCAAGTTTATTGAACGGATTAAGCACATCCAACAACAGGTTCATGATATTTTATAGAAAGCCAATGCTAAGTAAAAACAACGCCATGATCAACATCGAGTGTCACACAAGTTTGAGGTGGGAGACAAGGTTTGGTTGAATTTGTAGAAAGAGCACCTTACAAGACCCCATCGAAAGCTTCATCAACTTCACTATGGACCTTACATCATCACCAAGGTTGTGGGTGATAATTCTTTTGAGATAAGTATTCCCCTCTTCATTGACCTGCACCCAATGTTCAATGTGGACATGCTTTCACCATACTTCCCACCATTATTGGACACATCTGAGATCGCAGAGTAGTTGAAACCGAAAGAGTTCAACCCTAATTGCATGGAACAGGTAGCCATTGATCAAATAAGAGACACTCAGATTAAAGGCACTCGTCAATAGAGGATCCAACTTTATCGGGTTGTCAGAGTTGGGCATCTCCTGCACCAAGGCAAGTGGCTCACCTGAGGACAAGTTCAATAGAATTCTCCCCATATGATGGGGGCACTCAACACAATGGATACCATTACTTCCTAAGGGGGGAGGACTGATCTAGGTGGATATCGGTGGCAACCCACTGATTCAACTAGCTCAAAGAACAATTTCCATTTTGGCAGTTTTTTTTTTTTTTTTTTTTCCAGTTTTTTGGGTCCCAAACTTCGAGGGCCATTTTGAGGCCCTAAATGACATTTTTTGGGCTCGACAACACATAGAATGTGGCCAAAGGCAGGTTCTAGGCTGAATATAATATGTATTCCTCAGCTATACCTTTCCAATGGTGTATCTAGCGCCCCAAACGAAGATTGTATGCAAAAGTTACACCCTTGGGAAGTTGATGTATCAACTACCCCCATCGGGACCCACAAACATTTTGGAATTTCTTCTCCTGGGGTTAGGATTTTAGATGTTTAGGGTTTTATCATTTAGGTATTATGTTAAAAAGGCCTTTGGAGCCTCATTGTACTCCTATTCTTGCGAATGAGCATAACCGTCACATCTCTTCTCAGAGATAAGTTGCCACCATTCGAGCGAGTTTGTTTCAGTCTGCATTTTTACAGTTTCAACAACTTCTCTTTATTGATAGAAGTCAAGCTTTATTGTATCTATGTTTATTTCTTTTCCATACATCTGTATTTCATTTCATTCCATTTATAAATTTGGATCAAAAGGATATCACCAAACTAGTTATAAGGGATGCACAGATATTTAATTCCAGAGAGGATAGGGTTAAATCCCCAATGTAACATCCCCATTACCAAATTGCTCTAATACCACAATGTAACATCCCCGTTACCAAACTACTCTAATACCACAATGTAACATCCCCGTTACCAAACTGCTTTGATACCACAATGTAACATCCTCATTACCAAACTTCTCTAATACCACATTATAACATCCATGTTACCAAACTCCTTTGATTCCACAATGTAACATCCTCGTTACCAAACTGGACAATGTCACACCAAGACTTTAGTGTGCAATTTCCACTTTACAATATTGGTATACGCAACAAAACTTGAAGTAACGCGCATGACCCCAAGCTGGTCGTATCACACAATTTATATTAGTGGAAGAAACACAAGACAACTGTGCGTGCAAATAATTCTAAGTTCATAAATACTACTATGTGCTCAACCACTTTGGACACATTATTACTACTGCGCGCACCAACACTCTGTAGTCGCACAAAGAGATATGTTCCATTTTTACATGTGAGTTGTTCCTTTTGTGCTCGACAATTCTAGCCTCACATTAATTACTCATGACCATCATCATAGAATCGACCATCATGAATACTTAACAACTTCTATGCTCTACGTATGTGACGATTACGCAAAGCTAACAATAACGTGCACAAATAGACATAACTAAATATCAAATGCTTAATAGAGATAACATACGCCTTGCCATAATTAACAACATGTAAACACACATCGTTGTTATGGTCCATGTCTTGTATATGCAGCAACATGTAGCTCTACAACATATAAAATCCACGTACAAATATATACACAATTGTGACACATAGTACATTCAACATGCATATGCACATCATACAAGAAAATAACCCATATCAGAAAATAGATGATAAGTACACAACAATTAGAATAAGTACATGAGAGACACTTATCTTTTATAAAGATTCACCAACTGTGTGCGAGACTCAGACATTCCTCCCATCCATAGACTCTGTTGCTCATAAAATTTCAACAACAAGTCACCCCCGAGTTGGGGCGTAAACTCCACCAGGGAAAAAGGATTCTTAATGCCAAGCTAAGGTCATATAGACAACGAAATTGCTTAGCCCAAGGTGTCCACTATCGCAACTATTCTACAGTCACTCATTCCCCACATGCCTGTCCCACCCCAGGAAGTGTGCCCCTTCTTTGCTTAACATTCCTTCTGTTGCACTACTTCCCTTCCAGGGCTTCAACAACAGGCTCGACATGAAGTCTCAGAGCACTACAAATAGTGCCCAACATACTAGAGAACAATTCCCAACAAACTCTCACCTAGAGAGTATGCTCACGGGGAGTGGTTAGGCTGAGACCACCTGACATGAGTATTTTTACGAAATCCAACCGGATAGAGGTGGATTGTCATAGGTATCCAGTTGAGACTTGGGGCATGATGGTGAGCATCCTAGGCCAGATGATAACAGATGAGAACAAAGGGATTTTGACAGTGATCAGTCTGATACAGGAGAAGTTAGAGGAGATTGGAAGTGATAAACTTCCAAGTTTTTCGTGGGATCCGGGAGTTTAGTTGGTTAGCAAGATGTTTCACTACATGATGACCCAGGTTATGCTAGAGAGCCACGTACTCCACCATGGGTTGGTTTGGATTGATCCTATCGGGAATTGTCCTATGGAGCGAGGCAAATTATCACTCTTGATCATCATGATGGGTCCCAGAGATGGTTGGGCATGTACTCCTTCCACAAAGAAGTTTTCACAGATGCAGTTTCTGGATAGCATGTCCAATGGCCACAGGTACTTCAGCTTGGAGATCCAGGAGTGGAGGATCCAGTATACATACAGGGAGCAGTCAAGCAGGGTCAGCATAGTGCAATGCCAACATGGTGATCTTCGACAAAGTCTAGCATGGGATCCAGGGATTGCAGGGTTGAGCATTTCACTAACTGACAGGGACGAGTGGACCATTGCAGAGGAAAGTTGCTTTGAATTTCCATTGAGCTTCAGTGTTAAGGAGAGAACATCTCTTGAGGGTGTCTCATGGAGGTCTTACAGTACCTCATTCTGGCATCAGCATGCGTAGTTGATGGAGGTTGTGTTGATCGTGGTAGTGTCTTGGAGGATGGACTCATTCCAGAATGAGGCCATGTGTCATATACATGAGTTTCACAATGTTGATATATTTTAGGATTATGCTTCCCAGGGGATTGCAGTTCATGTCTTGATATGGGACCCAGGGGGCAGAGTGCATGATAGTTCATCCTTGGATGGGGTTTATTATGTGTCCCATAGGTGGACATGGGATCCCGGTATTATACCTGAAGGGATTTGGTTATTGCTTGAGGACAAGCAATGTTCTAGCAGGGAGGACTGTAATGTCCCCACTTTGGGACATCATTACATTACAGAGGGTTATGATGACCAGAGTAGCAAAATGGAGGTTATAGCGAGTACAAAGATTATTGAGAGGTATTTTGGGGTCCGTCTTGCATCGCTCATCCTATTTCATAATTATAATCCATTCTGCACAAGTGGGCTTTGGTTCCGTTGCATTCCGACGATTTCCATGATTTTGAGTATTTTGAGCTATAAGTAAATTAAATTCACTGAAGAGGTATTTTTGGGCACAATACTTGGAGAAACCTCTTAGTGTAATAGCTCATTGGAATCGGGAGGAGAAACACTACAGAATAGGATGATGAGAAGTGACTTTCAGTGGCCAGGGAAGCCACAAGGAGAGATAAGGTGCTTTTCAGAGGTAAAAAGGTTAATTAATTAATGGTTAAGAACATGTGTTTCCTCTTAAGAGGTCACAAGTTCAAATCCAGAGGGGGATAGGGTATGTATACCTCCATAGACTTTACCAGTAAAATCGCTAGGTGGAGGGGGGTCCCTTGTCCCACAAACAAGGGGGTCTCATACACCAATTTGGTGTGGTGTGGTCGTGACCTTAAAAATAGATTATTATTATTATTATTATTAATTAAAGTGATTTAATTAATTAATTAATTAAATATTAATAAAATGAAAGTCACTTTGGAGGGACAGGGTGAACAGGAAGTATAAAGGAGAGGCAAGGGCCTCTATTGATTCATTCAGATGTGATTATCATTTTGATATCTGGCTTCTAGTTAGAGGGCCCATCTCTTGGGGGTTTTGAGGGTTTTGACTTAAAAAACCCTAGAGGATGATTCAGTGGTGAAAGATTCCACCTAGCTTGTCCCAAGCTTGGTCTCAGAGATGCAATACGCTCCCACACCATTCTAGTTCGCATCTACATCAGTGCAGGAGGGTTCTACACCAACCACGAGCACATGAAGAGAAGGAGGGCACACCATTCAGGGTTTCCAACAAGGGGGGCGCACCATTCTTTGAGGGAAGTTTGATCCAAGTGATTGGAAGGGCTTCGACAGATTCTAGCACCGGGGTTTTAATTGCGGGGGCTTGGTCATTAGATCTAGTGCATTCCGAAGGAGTTTCATGTGCCATTTGATTTATTGGATGCATTGGATGAATTTGAGAGAAGGAAGGCAATTTTGAGATTTAGATATATTCTGTTTTGGGGGGTTATACCTCATATATGACCCCGAGACTTCACCTAGTGGCTTGTAGTGTCCCGATCTATCTTTCTATCAAGTTTCAGGGCATTTGGAGGCCTCCTTCATCAGGGCCAAGTTATTGGGCACATTTAGGGTTTCAGGAGGGCATAGCTACATTGGAGGATTTAACATTTGGAGGTGTTATCCATATCATTTCGTCCTAAGACTTCAGGAGGGGGATCCTATCACCCCGATCTATCATTTGGCTAAGTTTGGACTCATTTGGAGGCTTTCTTCAGTTGGGCCGAATTATTGAGGGTTTCAGTCCTCCAGCGGGGCATGGCCTTTCCAGTTGAGAGTTTGATCTTGCATACGACCTAGATCTCTACTTATATTTAGTCTTCTTCGTGTATCCAGCCTTTGGAGGCTTATATTATCTTCATGGAGCATTTTGTAGCAGCTTCTATTGTCTTTATTGGAGCCATCTGTTGATCATTCTGGATCGGCCTCTTCATTGTAGCAGGTTCTTCTATTTATGAATAAAATCAGATTCGAGATGTTTTGGCTTGTCTATCATATTGTTGATCTTGCATATGGTTGAGGTATGTTCCATTATAGTATCTTCTTGTTTATTGCTGCAACACACATATAAACCATCAATAAAACCCTAAGCATAACCTAAAGGATCACTGTAAGAAAAGTGTTTGATGAAATACCACAACCAATAAAAGTTTAAAAAGACACCCAAAACCGTGATGTTCCTGGCATAATGGCTTGGGAACATTACAATGGTATCATAGCTTAGATTCCTACCAGCCAGTGGGAATTAACACATGCATGTCGAGCCATAGAGGGGTCTTCCATAAGGAGAAATGGATAAGATATACTTTGAGATAATTTACTATGAGATAAAATATTCCACCCTTAGCAAGGGAATTAGGGCTCAAATAACCTTCCCACAATATGTAGCCTTAAGAAATCCCAGATGGAGCGAGATGAGATTTTACTCGGGATCATCGGATTAGAGGAAAAGAGAGCCAAAGAAGCTAGATGGAAGGAAGAACAGAGAGACCCCCCGCCCAGTAGGGACACACAACTTTGCTATAGTTGAAAGGTGCCTTGGGAACCAGATCATAGGTGTAGGGGTAAGGATCAGAAGCACATTATTGAGGCACACTATGACAGTGATGATGAGGTGTGTGAGGATGGAGCGATAGATACCAGTTTGGGGCAGTATGATGATCATAGTGGCTCTTGCATAGAGGCTAGTGATATTGACTATTGCACAGAGGCTGGTGATTTTGGCATGATTGAGGAGGATAGTGACCCTTACACATTGGAGGAGCAGTGGGATGGATAGGAGGATAACACTTATGCTTCAACAGTCATATCACATACTATTGATGACCTTACACCTCAACAGAGTGGTGACACTAGTGAGGAATCACAAGTGTTAGCACCTACAGATGACCAACTTCTCTTGTTGACCATGACACATCTGTCATCTTTCCAGACACCTATGACAACCACATCACATGAGGATAGCAGTAGCATAGAGGAGTCGTATCTGAGGTTTGCACACCATGGGAATGTAGGTCCACAGATACAGGAGGGGATATATGACATGCAGACAGTTGATCCTACACTCACATATCAACATGAGGAGTTTGAGTCATGGTTTGTGGAGACTACATTAGTTGAGCAGGTTGTGGATGTTGATAGGTTGATGGGACACTTACTTCTAGGATCGACCTGCATTGATGAGGATGAATTCTTTAGTAGTCAGGATGACCATAGCACGTGTCTGGACACATCTATATGGGATCCAGGTGCAGATGATAGTGGCAGGGTGAGTGCAAAGGAGGATACAACTACTCACATCGGATACAATATGATTCAGAGAGAGCTAGTTTTTGATGATATACAATCACATATAGGAGGACCCAACAATACAGTAGATAGTGGGAAGTTCAGCACGTTATCTTATGCAGAGAGTGTTTTGGGGGATTCAAGAGTTGACACTAGCAGGAATGACACCAACAGTGAGGGATATGAGGTGGCACCTCAACATGACTATGATCAGGAGTCACACCACTTAGAAAAATAGTTGAGATTCAGTGAGGATATGATCATGGCAGCCACCAGGCACAGTGATGATATGCATGCATTGATGACTGATTACATTTGGAGAGCATCAGTGGCACATGGTAGTTCAGATGAGGAATTTTCCATGGATGATTTTCATACTCTCGGAGAGAGAGTATCTGTGATGAGGACCGACTACCAGTANTATTATGCTCTTATCTTTATGAAATGCAAAGAACTATAATGATGGCATAAAACATTAACATGATCATGGCAGCCACCAGGCACAGTGATGATATGCATGCATTGATGGCTGATTACATTTGGAGAGCATCAGTGGCACATGGTAGTTCAGATGAGGAATTTTCCATGGATGATTTTCATACTCTCGGAGAGAGAGTATCTGTGATGAGGACCGACTACCAGTAGTCGTTGACTGACATGGATTACCTATTGAGGATTGGTGAGATTTATCACAAGGCTCTGAAGGAGCAGGAGTTAGAGGTGGACAGACTTACTTAGGAGTTAGAGAACACTCGAGGATTCTTGAGAGGCACACAGACAACCCCCCAAGAATCAGAGTCCAAATCATATGAGCTTCTTGAAGAGATTCATCAGAGATCCACTTCATCTATCCTAGTGGACACTCAGATATGTCCTTCGCTCACATGGCTAGAGGATGTTGGAGATTGGGCAGAGGAGCACCAGTTGATGGAGGACACTTCCATTTGTGTTTCGAGAGCAGTTGACCTCCATGTAGAGGTTGATCCATCAGTACGCCCATGATCTATGATACAACATGAGTCTACAGAAGATGACATGAGTATGCCAGAGCATACAGTGATGCTTGATAGCTCACAAAGACATGCCGAGATGTATGGTGGGATTCAGACGGATGTATTGGATTGCAGGGGGGAGACATACTTAGGGGAGCATGCAGATGTCACTCCTTTGCAACAACACCTAGTTATGAGAGATCACTTTCACCTTATCAGCAGTTACATGGGAGATGAGAGACAGAGGTTGGTTGACCAACAGTTGGAGGAGTTACTTCCAATTGTATTGGATAGTTGGGATTCGGTGATGACCCCAGGAAAGTGTTTATCATGGATATCGATGGATGAGATTTTGATCGAATCCTTGGGATTGACCAGAGCATGTGATATCTTCCAGTCCTACATTTAGCTACAGATATCTCTATTATCCTTTCCTGACACTTTTATCATAGACAACAACATGAGGAGGGATAGGCAGTGGTTGAGGACATGGGGAGTGGCTAGGCCGAGGCCAACTGACATGAGTATTTTTACGACATTCAGCCTGATAGAGGTGGATCGTCGTAGGCAACCAATTGAGACTTGGGGCATGATGGTGAGCATCATAGGCCAGATGATAGCAGATGAGCGCAGAGGGCTTCTGACGGTGATCAGTATGACACAGGAGCAGTTAGAGAAGATTGGAAGTGATAAACTTCCAAGTTTTTCATGGGATTCAAGGAGTTCATCTGTTTAGCAGGATGTTTCACTACATGATGACCCAGGTTGCGCCAGAGTGCCACGTACTCCACCATGGGTTGGTTTGGAGTGAGATTATCGGGACTTGTCCTATGGAGTGAGGTAGCTTTTCACTCTTGATCGTCATGATGGGGCTTGGAGATGGTTGGGCATGTACTCCTTCCACAGAGATGTTCTCACAGATGCAATTTCTGGACAACAGGTCCAATGGCCATAGGTACTTCAACTTGAGGATCCAAAAGTGGAGGATCCAATATACATACAGGGAGCAGTCAGACAGGGTCAGCATGGTGATCTTCGACAGAGTCTAGCATGGGATCCAGGGATTGCAGGGTTGAGCATTTCACTGACTGACAAGGACGAGTGGACCGTTGCAGAGGAAATTTGTTTTGACTGTCCATTGAGCTTCAATGTTGAAGAGAGCAGATCTCTTGAGGGTGTCTCACAGAGGTCTTACATTACCTCATTCTGGCATCAACATGCGCAATTGATGGACGCTGTGTTGATCGTGGTAGTGTCTTGGAGGATGGAATCATTCCAGGATGACGCCATTTGTCATATACAGGAGTTTCACGGTGTTGATATATTTCAGGATTATGCTTCCCAGGGAATTGCAGTTCATGTCTTAATATGGGACCCAGGGACTAGAGTGTGTGATAGTTCATCCTTTGATGGGGTCCACTGTATGTCCCACGGGTGGACATGGGATCCTGGTATTATACTTGGAGGGATTTGGTTATTGCTTGAGGAAAAACAATATTCTAGTAGGGAGGACTGTAATGTCCCCACTTTGGGACATCATTACATTACAGAGGGTTATGATGACCAGAGTAGCCAGATGGAGGTTATAGCGAGTACATAGATTATTGAGTGGTATTTTGGGGTCCGGCTTGCATCGCTCATCCTATTTCATCATTATGATCCATTCCACACAGGTGGGCTTTGGTTTCGTTGCATTCCGACGATTTCCATGATTTTGAGTATTTTGAGCTATAAGTCAATTAAATTCACTGAAGAGGTCTTTTTGGGCACAATACTTAGAGGAACCTCTCAGTGTAATAACTCATTGGAATCGGAAGGAGAAACACTACAGGATAGGATTGTGAGAAGTGACTTTCAGTGGCCAGGGAAGCCACAAGGAGAGATAAGGCGCTTTTCAGAGGTAAAAAGGTTAATTAATTAATTAAAGTGATTTAATTAATTAATTAAATATTAATAAAATGAAAGTCACTTTGAAGGGACAAGGTGAACAGGAAGTATAAAGGAGAGGTAAGGGCCTCTATTGATTCCTTCAGGTATGATTATCATTTTGATATCTGGCTTCCAGCTAGAGGGCCCATCTCTTGGGGGTTTTTAGGGTTTTGACTTAACAAACCCTAGAGGATGATTCAGTGGTGAAAGATTCCACCTAGCTTGTCCCAAACTTGGTCTCGAAGATGAAATATGCTCCCACACCATTCTAGTTTGGATCTACATAAGTGCAGGAGGGTTCTACACCAGCCACAAGCACAGGAAGAGAAGGAGGGCACACCATTGGGGGTTTCCAACAAGGGGGGCACACCATTCCTTGAGGGAATTTTGTTCCAAGTGATTGGAAGGGCTTCAGCAGATTCTAGTACCTGGGTTTTCATTGCAAGGGCTTGGACATTAGATCTAGTGCATTCCAAAGGAGTTTCATGTGCCATTTGATTTATTGGATGCATTGGATGAATTGGAGAGAAGGAAGCTGACAATTTTGAGATTCAGATCTATTCCGTTTGGGGGGGGGTTATACCTCAGATATGACCCTGAGACTTCACCCAATGACTTGTAGTGTCTCGATCTATCTTTCTAGCAAGTTTCAGGGCATTTGGAGGCTTCCTTCATCAGGGCCGAATTATTGGGCACACTTAGGGTTTCAGGAGGGCATAGCTACTTTGGAGGATTCAACATTTGGAGGTGTTATCCATATCATTTTGGCTTGAGACTTCAGGAGGGGGATCCTATCACCCCAATCTATCATTTGGTTGATTTTGGACTCATTTGGAGGCTTTCTTCAGTTGGGCATAATTATTGAGGGTTTCAGTTCTCCAGCAAGGCGTGGCCTTTCCGGTTAGGAGTTTGATCTTGCATACGGCCTAGATATCTACTTATATTCAGTCTTCCTCATGTATCCAGCCTTTGGAGGCTTATAGTATCTTCATGGAGCATTTTGTAGCAGCTTCTATTGTCTTTATTGGAGCCATCTGTTGAGCATTACAGATCAACCTCTTCATTGTAGCAGGTTCTTCTATTTATGAATAAAATCAGATCTGAGATGTTTTGGCTTGTCTATCATATTTTTGATCTTGCATATGGTTGAGGTATGTTCCATTACAATATCTTCTTGTTTATTTCTGCAACACAAATATAAACCATCAGTAAAACCCTAAGCGTAACCTAAAGGATCACTGTAAGAAAAGTGTTTGACGAAATACCTTAACCAATAAAAGTTTAAAAAGACACCCAAAACCGTGATGTTCCTGGCATAATGGCTTGGGAACATTACTAGTTAACAGTGCAAGTAATCCAGTCTGGACATAACTTGTTAAGGAAGAACCTGGATTTCTACCCATGTACCAAAGTTTCCTGTAAGAAGATGATGTCAAGGGAATGACAGGTGAGTAGTCTTCTGAATGCAGAGGTTTTTAGGGGCCCTCCTACCCCTCTGATATTGAGGGAGAGTATGATCATTATTTGGCACATGTTAGGGATTTGATGCCTCTAAGCGCCCCAATGTCAGTTGATTGTGAAGGAGAAACAGTGTTGGAAGATAGGTTATTCCCCTCTTTGTGCCAGACACTTCTTGTTTTAATAGGTGAGTGAACAAATCCAAATCCTCTGAACCAAGTGTGCTCTTGTTATTGAACTAGTTCAATATTTGTTGAATGATCCGAGGTCCCCTCTACAGGAGGTGTCTTGTGTATCGACATCCCCAAGTATGCTTACAAGGGGATGGGTGAGAGGACTTCTTTGTATGAGGGGAGAAGTGAATCCAGCATGTCAGTGAAAGAGTTTTCCCCTGGCTAAGATTCACTAGTGCCCGACAAGTAATGTAAAGAGTCTTGTATAGTGGTCACAAAGTTGTGGCGCTCAGACTCCATATAAGTAATGAAGGTCAAGTCCGGAGTGATTACCCTTGACGTAGAGTCCCTAGTAGTGTCAAAAGTCAAAGGAGCAGTGGTTTGGGGGATTGTGTTGAGGGAGGTAGGAATAATGTGTGTTTCTAGTGGGGAAATTGGGCTGGATAGAGCAAGTGTAGTATGTGTGTCTAGGGTAGGAATTGAATGAGGGAGAGCGGGTCAAGTGAGTGTATCTTGATAAGGGAGTGAAAGGGAGTTGTCTGTGTTGGTGGTTAGGGGGCGGGGGTATCATAGTATGGAAGGGGTGCTTTTCGGGAGTGCAGGTGGAGTGGTGTTGTGGGGGATTTACCAGGCAGAGCTTAGGTTGTAAGAGGTCGGGCCGGGATGAGGAGGCATCGAGCATCCGAGAAGTAGCCGAGTCCAGAAAGTTTACTTCCCAGGAGGATAGTGAGTTGAAAAGAGAAGGGCATATGGATTTGAGCTTACCAGTGATTGTGCCAGTATCAACTATGTCTCCAGAGACCAGAAGGTTCAGATAGAATGGATGAGAATTTGTAATTGAAGAGTCCATCTTGTTGGCCAGGTCGAGCATGGTTTCCTCAGATTGTTCCTCTTCAAAGTGATCTGTGCAGACATTTCTAAGGTGGCCCGTTTTTCTACAAAGTGTGCATCTGAAAGGGATGCCAAGATAGTCCAAATTTTGTCTCATGAGATGACCTCTCCATTCAATGTCGATAGTCTCTAAGAGTTCATCGTGTATATCAATCTCCATCATGAATTTTTCCATCTTCTTTTCTGAGCTTTGAAGTGATAGAGGCTCAACACATATGAAGCGACCCAAAGTGTTGCCAATGGAATCAAGTGCTTTTTAGTTCCAGAAATGTAATGGGATTCCTGGGAGGAGGAACCATAAATGCCTTTGTTTGAAGTAGTCCTGTGAAGGGTCGAAGCTAGTCCACCAATGTTTGAGCATAAGGCTACCACCGTCCAAAGTCGAGAGGCACTCAAGAATGTAGGAGGAGTCCGCTAGTGATTTAAACCGAAAGCAAAGCCATCCACGAATCAGATGGGTGGTCTCCAGGTCATATCCCAACAATGGTCGCTAGGTTGTATGCACCGAAGGAGTGAGTTCWGATCAACAAAGATGCTTATAGGAGATCCGGCCCACTAATGCACAGAGACTGAGGGAGACAAAGTCCTCTAAACCAATATCATCACCTAACACCATTTTTCTTTTTGTTTTTTTTTTAGCCCAGGGTCTAGTCTGTGTTTTTAAAGCTCCRATAGAACTGACACCAGTCGGGCGGTAGTGTGTAGGCTGACGAGCAGTTCTCCTTTGAGCAGCCAGAGTTAATCCTCTTTGCTTACAGTATCTTCTTGTTTATTCCTGCAACACACATATAAACCATCAGTAAAACCCTAAGCGTAACCTAAAGGATCACTGTAAGCAAAGTGTTTGATGAAATACCACAACCAATAAAAGTTTAAAAAGACACCCAAAACCGTGATGTTCCTAGCATAATGGCTTGGGAACATTACTAGTTAACAATGCAAGTAATCCAGTCTGGACATAACTTGTTAAGGAAGAACCTGGCTTTCTACCCATCTACCAAAGTTTCCTGTAAGAAGATGATGTCAAGGGAATGACAGGTGAGTAGTCTTCTGAATGCGGAGGTTTTTAGGGGCCCTCTTACCCCTCTGATATTGAGGGAGAGTATGATCATTATTTGGCACATGCTAGGGATTTGATGCCTCTAAGCACCCCAATGTTAGTTGATTGTGAAGGAGAAACAGTGTTGGAAGATAGGTTATGCCCCTCTTTGTGCCAGACACTTCTTGTTTTAATAGGTGAGTGAACAGATCCAAATCCTCTGGACCAAGTGTGCTCTTGTTATTGAACTAGTTCAATATTTGTTGAATGATCCAAGGTCCCCTCTGCAGGAGGTGTCTTGTGTATCGACTACCCCAAGTATGATTACAAGGGGATGGGTGAGAGGACTTCTTTGTATGAGGGGAGAAGTGAATCCAGCATGTCAGTGAAAGAGTTTTCCCCTGGCTAAGATTCACTGGTGCCCGACAAGTAATGTAAAGAGTCTTGTATAGTGGTCACAAATTCGTGGCGCTCAGACTCCATATAAGTAATGAAGGTCAAGTCTGGAGTGATTACCCTTGACGTAGAGTCCCTGGTAGTGTCAAAATTCAAAGGAGCAGTGGTTTGGGGGATTGTGCTGAGGGAGGTAGGAATAATGTGTGTTTCTAGTGGGGAAATTGGGCTGGATAGAGCAAGTGTAGTATGTGTGTCTAGGGTAGGAATTGAATGAGGGAGAGCGGGTCAAGTGAGTGTATCTTGATAAGGGAGTGAAAGGGAGTTGTCTGTGCTGGTGGTAAGGGGGCGGGGGTATCATAGTATGGAAGGGGTGCTTTTCGGGAGTGCAGGTGGAGTGGTGTTGTGAGGGATTTACCGGGCAGAGCTTAGGTTGTAAGAGGTCGGGCCGAGATGAGGAGGCACCGGGCATCCGAGAAGTAGCCGAGTCCAAAAAGTTTACTTCCCAGGAGGATAGTGAGTTGAAAAGAGAAGGGCATATGGATTTGAGCTTACCAGTGATTGTGCCAGTATCAACTATGTCTCCAGAGACCAGAAGGTTCAGATAGAATGGATGAGAATTTGTAATCGAAGAGTCCATCTTGTTGGCCAGGTTGAGCAGGGTTTCCTCAGATTGTTCCTCTTCAAAGTGATCTGTGCAGACATTTCTAAGGTGGCCCATTTTTCTGCAAAGTGTGCATCTGAAAGGGATGCCAAGATAGTCCAAATTTTGTCTCATGAGATGACCTCTCCATTCAATGTCGATAGTCTCTAAGAGTTCGTCGTGTATATCAATCTCCATCATGACTTTTGCCATCTTCTTTTTTGAGCTTTGAAGTGACAGAGGCTCAACACATATGAAGCAACCCAAAGTGTTGCCAATGGAATCAAGTGCTTTTTAGTTCCAGAAATGTAATGGGAGTCCTGGGAGGAGGAAACATAAATGCCTTTGTTTGAAGTAGTCCTGTGAAGGGTCGAAGCCAGTCCACCAACGTTTGAGCATAAGGCTACCACTGTCCAAAGTCGAGAGGCGCTCAAGAATGTAGGAGGAGTCTGTTAGTGATTTAAACCGAAAGCAAAGCCATCCATGAGTCAGATGGGTGATCTCCAGGTCATATCCCAACAATGGTCGCTAGGTTGTATGCACCGAAGGAGTGAGTTCAGATCGACAAAGATGCTTATAGGAGATCCGGCCCACTAATGCACAGAGACTGAGGGAGACTGAGTCCTCTAAACCAATATAATCACCTAGCACCATTTTTCTTTTTGTTTTTTTTTTAGCCCAGGGTCTAGTCTGTGTTTTTAAAGCTCCGATAGAACTGACACCAGTCGAGCGGTAGTGTGTAGGTTGATGAGCAGTTCTCCTTTGAGCAGCCAGAGTTATACCTCTATGTAGGATAGGATGGGACAAAAGTTTAGACAGCAAGGGGGGATGTGGTTCAGAGACTATGTGTGCTGAGATCAAAGGTGAAATCGAGTGGGACAGGTTAGTCAAGGAGGGTGTATGAGTAATGGGTTTTGAAAGTGTAGAGTTTGGTGGGTGTGGTTGGTAGGGTGAAGGGGAAAATGTGGGAATCAAGGGGTCAGTGGAGAAGGGACAAAATAGGGAGGGTCCAATCTGGAAAGGAGCAGTATGTGCTCGAGTTGCTAGTTCGTCCGTCATGGAGAAGAGGCCCTCACTGATCTAGAGGGCCTCGTTAGTAGCGCCCATTAGCACGTTGACATCTCTCTCCAACATTGTGAGATTCGAGGAAGAGTAGTGTCTCTGGGATGCTTGACAAAGAGTGGCAGAGTGTTAAAGAGGCGGGGGGAAGAATGTAGAGTGATCAGACTAAAAAATGTAAGGGGTATGTGCGGAATGCAGTGATATGAGAGTAAAGAGGAGGATGGTCGCAAGATGAAAAACATGGTCTGTAAGTCTAGCCGGGAGTGGAAGCTTCTAGACTAACAGTGGTAGAGATGCTTCAGGGTGGTGTGTAGCAGGTATGGGTTGCTACCTGATTCATCCACGGCCGTCGGTGCGTAGCACCATTTGGGCAACACCCAAGCTATCATGGGCTATATGAAGGAAACATATGCTAAGGGTGTCAAAACTGATAAAAAACAATCGAAGGACTATGGAAATAATAATTTTGATAATGAAACTTCTTCATGAACTTTATATCAATATAATATGCAAGTATACTTTGCAAAACACCTCACTGTGGTACATGTGTAACCAAATCATGGTGCTAACATGTATTACATTGATATCATGAGATGCTTAAAAGGGTTATGAAGTACATTGAACAAGTTCAAGATTTGAAACTCAACAAGAGATCACAAATATTCATATACTTTGCATAATAATAAAAATTAAAATTTATTATATAATTTTTTAATATTAAAAAAAAATCTATGAAAATTAAAATTTATTATATAATTTTTTAATATTAAAAAAAAATCATTATATTAATATAAGAAATCAAATATACATAACTGACTTCTAGAATATATAATTTTTTAATATTTATAAAATAATATTATCTTATATACCTGACAATTCATATAAATATGAAATTATAAAACACAAACCTAAGTTCATGAGAAGAAAACATACTCCTCTGTTGTATTAAATTTATTTTATTAACCATACTGTATGTGTAGGCGTATGATAGCAAACCCTACCCAGTATGACCATACTGGGTTTTGGTGAGGTCTATTCATATGACCATACTGTATGTGTAGGCGTATGATAGCAAACCCTACCCAGTCACCAAAACCTAAAAGATTCCTAACCAATTACTCTCAGCTGTTTTCGCTGCTTTGCAGCCTTCTCCGACCTTCACACCCTGCGGCTATCGATTACCAGGTAATTGCTTCTTATCGTCTCCTTCCTTCTGCGCAAATGATGATGATAATATGGAAACGGGTGATAACTAATCATTTCCCATTATCAAAGGCAGTGCTTCGTCATACACTTGCATTTACTCTCAAATCCCATATAACATTCTCCAATTTTTGCACCCAAATATCAGCCCCATCCACAACTCCACCAGGCAGGGGGGTTGTCACAGAATTTCTTATCAACAATTGCGGTTTAACACCTGAAGAAATTGCAAAAGTCTTTAGGCATCGCCAGGATTTGCTTCGTCAAAAATCGTGCCGTAATATGAAAGAAGTTTTGGAGTTGTTAAAAGGCTGCGGTTTGACCACACCTGCCCAGATTCGAAGGGTGGTTATTTGCAACCCTTGCTTTTTGTTTCTTAGAGCTGAAACAAACATACAATCTAAGCTCAGCTTCCTCAGGACTTTCATGAAGGAAGAGGATATCCTCAAACTAGTTATAAGGGATGCACAGACATTTAATTCCAGAGAGGATACGATTAAATCCGCAATCTCACTCTTGCGAAAGTTGAGTGTTGAGGGTCAAGCATTATCAGAGTTAATCGCCACTCAGCCTCGTTTACTCTCAATTTCGGAGGAAAAGGTTTTGGAGTCGTTTAAACAGGCCGAGGATCTCGGGTGTCAGAAGGGATCAAAAAGGTTTGCTGCTGTTTTGCGTACTATTTTGGGTGTAGGGAAAGAAAAGATAGAACGAAGATTGCAGTGTTTGAGCAGTTGTTTCTCAGAAAAGCAAGTTTCGGAATTATTGAGACGGTGGCCGTTGATTCTTGGGTATTCTGAGGAAAATGTGAAGCATCATGTGGATTTTCTGGTCAAATCTGTGGGGTTTCCATTGGATTGTCTCGTTAAGAATCCAGCTCTGTTTGGATACAGTTTGGAGAAGAGGATTATTCCTAGGTACAGAGTAATTGAGGCATTGAAGTCCACGCAAGTGTTGAAAACAGAGTTGATTGGTCCTCGTATATTTGGCTGCACAGAAAAACGCTTCTTGGAGAAATATGTTAATAAGAACTCTGACTCCTCAATTCTGCTGGATATTTACCATAGTGGGAAAGTTGATTATTAACAAGGAGACGCAATGAACATGCTTCATTTGTTTGATGAAATGGTCCATTGCAATGTAATCTACAATATCTATATATGCATTTTGTCCAGAAAACCTGTTTTTTAATCCACTTATATCTATATATCTATATATGCATTTTGTCTAGAAAACAGGGTTTCTGGTCCATTACCCTTGTCTATCTATATATCTATATTAGCACTTATTTGTAGTACCTTGTTATCCTTATTATTGTACAGGGTTTCTGATCCTTATTATTATAACTTATTGGTAGTTCCTTGGTACACATTTCTTCATTTGTCTATATATGCATTTTGTCCAGAAAACCTGTTTTCTAATCCACTTATATCTATATATCTATATATGCATTTTGTCTAGAAAACAGGGTTTCTGGTCCATTACCCTTGTCTATCTATATGTCTATATTGCTAGTTCCTTGTTATCCTTATTATTATTGTTTAGAAAACAGGGTTTCTGATCCTTATTATTATAACTTATTGGTGGTTCCTTGGTACACATTTCTTCATTTGCAGGTCTCAAACCCAAGCCAAGTAGTTCAAATGATATAATATTTTGAAACTGTTTGTGTATCCTTGGGCCGATCTGAATGCCTTGCGTACTGATGCAGGGGCATAAGTTCTCAGCGCTAGAAGATCTATGGTTGTTGAAAGTCAAAGGCAAATTTTAGAGAGAGTGGGTGTTCTTTAAATTTTCTTGTTGTATTTAGTTCAAATTGAATAAATGGTCAAGGATCTCGAATCCTAACAATGTAATAGCTGTAGGAGAAGTTAGGATTACCATMAGGAATTTTAGGATCTAAGCGGATKCGATCYAGACTTTGTGGATCTGAAAACCTACGTTTTGAAWTGTATTTAGGMAACTAAACYGATTGGTAAAAGGGATGAGAGGGCATGAGAGGGTACAGKATTGTTGCAGAGAAAAGAAAGAGAGACTTCATTTATAAAAGTTTCAATATATTATGCAACGTTCTTATAACTGAGAAATCCTCTTCATCTGCGTGTGGATTGTTGTGATGTACAAATATATATACATACACGATCTGGAAATATTGTTTAAAGACCCCTAATCCTCTTCTTCTGTGTATGAATCGTTGGAGTACATATACAATCTGTCAATATTGTTTTAAAGAACCCCTGGCATTGAAAACAATACTAAAAACGAATTGGTATTTTCGTTCTGTATGTATTGGGGTTCGTGGTAGAAGGCAGAACAGAATTCAAGGAGATTAAGGATCGGTTGTGTCAACTGTTCAAGAGATGGACGATTAAGATCTGAACGGCGTCCAAAAACAAAGAACAAACGACCCAGATCACAGCGGAAGGTGGATAGCTCGAATTTCAACGCGTTTTGGTGAATTCCGTTGAGTCCACGCGTCCATCAATGTGTGGGAACGGAAATTTGAGGTAAGTACAAAGAACAGTGTTGAATTGATTTCCGTTGGGAGTTATGGTCATATTGCGTGGTTATAAGGAGTTTAACACTATGTGTAAAAACTTTTTCGTTGGCTGTTAAACAAAATAAAAAGTGTTTAATCCGACAATTTAAGAGGAGTCCTGTTAAACAAAACAAAAGGTGCTAACTTCCCCAAATTCGGCAATAGTTCTGTCAAATAGAACGGATATACCAAGAAGTGTTTAATTTGTCAAATTCGGCAATAATCCTATCAAAAGAGCCAAACCGCCAATTATAGTGATAGACAGCCAAATTTAGCTCTGTCAAACAATTTTCACTAACACCAGCTGCATTAGCAGGTCGAAGACGAAGCGCCCAGGTGAAGCAGAGATCGCAGGATATCGCCCCCTTTTACATAATTTTTGGGTTTCGGGATTATGTAATGGGTATGGGATGTTGGCCCATGGGTCTACCCATGCTGAGGCCCCATTTGTAAATGTATAAATAAGTAGCTAGGCATTGTAAGAAAGAAAGAATATAAGAGGATATCTAAGTTGGCTTTGTGCAATACATGTAAAGGTTGCTAAGTGTGATTATTTAAAAAGGCTCTGTGCATACTATGTGTTGAAGACTTGCAGAGTTAAGTGCAAGTGATTTTAAGAAGGCTCTATGATGTGTCGAACTTGGGGAAGGAGGATCTGGAAAAGTGCGCGCAAATCTCCTGTCCTATGTGGAGTTAGTTTTGAGGCTCTGTGCATGTAAGAAGATTAAAAGAAGATAATAAAGAAGAAGAAGAGTTGGTGGACGTCGCCCCACATTGGGGGTGAACCACGTATATCCTGTGTTGTGACTGCATTGTGTTAGTGATGTGATTTATGCTTAGTGTTGAATCTTTGTGTATGTTAGATACATCTGATGTAGTAGCTTAGTGCTTAATAACATGAATGAATGCTAGATCTATTTGATGCTATGTGCTAAATGGTTAGATATTCTTAGATCTTGTTGAATACTGCGTTGTTCTGTAATTAGGGTTTTTACTTGTGATGTGAATAAGGGTCAAAGACTAATGAACGTTAATTGCTAAGTTCTCTATTAAGTATTGTGATCATAGATTTGTGTCCCAACTAGGTTGTAGGCACTTGAGTCCTACAACCTCCCCTGTCTCTACCTCGGGTGAGACTTCATCTTCTTTGCAGGTGTTGCTGAAAGGGATGGTATTTAGGGTTTTGTTGGTGCGATGTTGAAGCGTTGAACCTCAGGTCTGCCCCTATGCCAACAAATGGTTCCATTGCTGGGACCTGAAACTATGATTGTTGGGAACTAAAGAAAAGAGAAAGCTCTGTGCATAGATTTGTTGCTCTAGTGCACAATACTCTACTTGACTTGTGAAGCTCTGTGCTAAGAAGAGAAGCTCGATATGAAGAAAGAGGTTAGATCTTAAAGCTTTGTGCTCTGATAAAGGTAAGATAAGTGGAATTTTTTTCTTCGAAAGTATGAATCTAGGTATGTTTCATATATATTATCCTGGTCTGAAAAATAGGGCACAACTCAAAGAAAGAAGATATGATATGAATAGATCTAATAGAAATAGTGAAATATATGTTATCCCTATGCATAGAAAGAATTTTTGGACTAACAAGTGGATGTAGGATCCTAGAAATAATTTTTTGCAGGTCCATCACAGTGATCCCGTTGCACAGTACAAGAAAGGTTGGGGATCGTTTAAGAGAAAGAGAGGGTTGACATTATGTTATAATTGCAGAAGGCCAACACATATTGCTAAGGAATGCCCTTGTAGAGGTCCTATTTTCCTTTGTTGTAAATCTATTGGACATGAAGTTTTAGATTGCCCTCGAATGATTGCTAAAGTTGAAAAGATGAACATGAGACAAGAAAACCATGAGGAAGGTCAAGAGACTAAGAATATGCTAAAGAAACAGAAAGAATCAAAGGCTATATTATTGCAGATGAAAGAAACATTGAATGATCACAGAGACATCAATTTATCATAGATATTAAAAAAGAAAGAGTGCATGGAAACAAGAATAGGATACTTCGACATAGACTATGTATTGGATGCAGAAACAGAGGTGAAGATTATGCCGGAAAGAAATTGGGAAATTTTGGAAAAACCTGTTATGATTCCTTCATTGGGAGGAATACAACTGTTTAAAGGAAAGATGATAACCCTATGTGGAAAAATTACTCATGTTCATATGAGTGCTCATGGCAGATCGACAGAAGAAGAATTCCAGGTCATTAAGTTTGTTGAGAACAACGCTCCTTCCACACTTTTGTTAGGAAAGACTTCGATTGAGAGAGATCATATCTGAAGGAAAGAAGAAGAGGAAGCTATAGAACATAAACAACAAGAATTAAGAGATTTTGTGGCTAGGAGAATAGCGCATTTAATAGAAGAATAGGAGGACAAGTCAAAGCAACTAAGGACTAGAGACCTAGTTGTCGAAGTTGAAAGAACGAAAGAAGGCTTAAAGAACTTATCCATGTAAAAGAAAATAGCACCTAATCTAGACGCAATAAGAGAAAAAGTATTACCCTTGAACCCTGTGAAAGGCCCTCAACAGTGCGAAGTTACTATGCTAAGAGAAGATAAGAACAATAATGGAAAGAGGAATCCAGAGACGCATATCATAGGACAGAAAGCAAGAAAGCTCAGTAAGAAGAAAGCAAATCTAGAAAAATTGCAAGAGGTTCCAGAGACGACTTCACAGAAGGAAGGCTTTCAGAACTTGAACCTCATCGGAATAGTAGAACAACGCAGACTGACACTTCGCCATGACGAAGCAATATGACCATTGGAGGCATCTTGACCATTAGAATGACGCTCTAGAATGGCTAGAAACGCAGTTATTGCTGGAAAGACCACCATTGGACCGTTGGGACCGCGCCATAACAGATGGAATTGTATTGATTGAGGAATTATTGCCCGTTGGAGGAGTCTGTTACGTTGTTGTCTATTTAACCCGTCGAATGTTGCACCGAGGAAAATTTTGTGAACTGTGATTATCTGAGCCCATAGAGAACTAATTGCTTTCGCGCGGTGCTTATTGAGACCTCGCCACCTATTATTCTTACCTTGAGAGTTTGTCCACCTATCCAAGACATTTGATCATGAGCGTGTATGTCGAGCGACCTTAGCGCAGTAGAGAAATACGTCGAAGAGATTTTGATTGACCTCATGGCTAAGAAGGTCATGTCTGCAGGAGCACATGCCTCATCGATGAGAGGATTGCAAGCCTCCCCATCGACTGCATGTCGATTTGGGCCATCCCAAACTGCGACAGAGAAACAGAGCAAGCATCGCGACGACTTGGCGAACGTGAAGCTCATCCCGTCAGCCCTGCCTGACTATATCCCGCCTCTAGCTAGCGCGGTTAGTTGTGACAGCGTCCCGAGGGACTTCGACTATACACTGATCACTGCGTACCTCCCAAAGGGGACACGCGCAGTTGGACTACAATTGGGACAAATTATGACGCTAAAGATCAATGATTTCAACTTGGGAGACCACAAGAATTATGGAATGCTCGCACCACATAAGTACTTGACAAAGAAAACGAGGAAGAAGTCGAAGATAATCCCCCAGCCATGGACCATGGACATCGCAAGATTAAAAATCCTTAATGTGATGAAGATACCACACTTCGACAGACATCAAGAGGTTAACCCGTGCATTAAACTCCTCCTGTCGTGCTACCATGGAGGTTACCTGTGGTTGAATAGGCGCATCACTGTAGATCCGGTGCTAATCCACTAGATCACTGGATTGAGCATGAAAGGACTGGACCCTCGGGACTTTTACCCAGGGAAGGTTGCAGATCACGCCCTGGCGCAACGAATAAAGGACACCTACGACGATGTAGAGAAGGGGAAGAAGGGCTACAAGGTAGCTTGCATTCAAAATGGTGCAGTACACCTAGCATGTTAGTTGATAGGTGGCAAGATCGTCAGGAAGAATAGACCAATGCAGGTCACAGGGTTCATCGTTGACCTTGCAGGAAAATGTGTTGAAGGAATGCAAATGAACTAGGCAAGCTACCTCGTCAACCAATTGGAGCAAGATTGTCGTGAAGCGCAAGACCAGGGCTACGAGTTTCACTTCAGCTAGTTGTTGATTCTCATTGCCTTCATCGCTTGGGAGATGTCGGAGGGAGCAACCTTCCCTAAAGTCAAGCCGTCCGAACCACTGGCCACAAGGTTCATCACTACCCTCTGGTATTCGAGTGACATGGCGAAGCAATGGCAGTCCAATGCGGTGTTCCACATCTACTACTTGGAGTTGAAGAGGGCCATCGAATCCTTCCCTCGCATGACGTTGAATACACTTCATAGGTTCAGGCCAATAGAGAAGTTCCATGCATACAGGCACTTCATTTACATCACTGCACGTAGAGATGAACACAAGGAAGAGCTCTAGTCCTATTACAAACTCACCGAGGAAGATATGGAGGAAATAACCAAGGAATGGCCCGCATAATTCCTTGTACCAAATGAACAGAAAAAACTCTCTGACCTCGACCTCATCAGAAGTCCCGTAGTCACCCACGAAGAGTATGATGGACCCAACAACAGCAAGAGGAAAAAGAAGGAAGAAGTATAGGAAATGCACAACGCATTAGAGGAGACTACACCAAATTCACCTAAAGGGGGAGGAGTTGAAAAAGTAGACAAAGAAGAGGACAAAGGGGAAGAAGACAAGCAGGAACAGGGCGATGTAACACCACCTAAATATCCTCTTACAGAGATAGAGACATCTAAGAAAAGAAAGGTTTCTCTAAAGAAACCCTCAGCGCGGAAGAAGTCACGCGCCAGTAAGCCCCACTTACAGAATATACTTATGGTGGATAATATTGACCTCATCATCGCAGCTGTATCAGATACTTCTGAGGACATTTTGCAGCAAAGTGAATCCAAACAAGAGACAATGTATGAAAGGATCGAGGCAGAGCTCAAAGGGGTACAACAGGCTCTTTATTCAAGCCATTTAGTGTCTAATGCGTCATTGTCATCAGGGGGCATAGAAGTAGGAGATGAGCTTGCCCAGCGATGTAGAATAGAAAATGCGACAGAGGCTCGCCTTCGTCGGGTCCAAGAAGAAAAAGAGCAAGCTACAGAGGCATTGAATCAAGAAAAGGAGGAATCCCTAGAGCAACATCGGGTTGCACAGCAAGAAAAAGATGACCTCCAGGTGAAGTTTGCAGAGGATAGAGAGCAGCTCTGGAAAGAAAAAGAACAACTGCTGGCAGAGCAAATTGGAGTTAAAGAAGCAGTCACTAGAGCACTTCACTCTGTGTTGGTCCTGGCATAGATGGAAGAGGAAACAACTGAGATCCAAGTGGGGAAGCTCGTTGAATCCATTCAGCAACTCCAAGCAAGAGTAGTAGAACTCAAACTGCAAGCAGTGTCGAGCACTCCACAGGAAGTGCGAGATCAAAGGAAAGAAACTTCCCAAAACATAGTCGAAAGAATCAAGACATTGGCCTTAGAATGCAAGAAACTCAACAATCAAAGTGCGCAAACCTATGAGCGCCTTGCAGAGGACCCATAACTAAGGACATTGGAGTCACAGCTCTAGGAAGAAAAGCAACAAGCAGCGACAATACAGGCGCAATTGAAGCTACTGTCAATGATCGAGAAGATGAAAAGGCCACAAGAACAACGCGCAGTTCAACACCAGGTCCATGCCATCCAAAGTAAAGTCATGGAAGTGACCCAGAGACTTCAACCAGTACAGGATGAATCCTGCACACACTTTGAGGAGATTGAAGGACAAGGCACACAACTGGAACAAGTGGTCACCATAGTGGAACAACGCTTGGAAGGACCTGTCACTGAGAAAATCATTTAGGAGTTCGTCGAGCAAGAGGCTCTGGCGAAACAACAAGTCGAGGTAGCCCGAGCCAAGCTCGAGGCCTTCGAAGCAGAGTTTTCCAGATCAGAGTGACTCGGGATGAGTCACAGGTGAGTGTTGGGGACCTATTGGCCCTCGACCAAGTTTTGGAGAACCTTGGTCGTGTTTGACCATTTTTGGGACTTCGACAGGCAGGTCGGAGACGGAGCACCCAAGCGAAGCGGAGATCGCAGGATATTACCCCCTTTTACAAGATTTTTGGGTTTAGGGATTATGTAATGGGTATGGGATGTCGCCCCATGGGTCTACCCATGCTTAGGCCCCATTTGTAAATGTATAAATAAGTATCTAGGCATTGTAAGAAAGAAAGAATATAAGAGGAGATCTAAGTTGGCTTTGTGCAAGACATGTAAAGGTTTCTAAGTGTGATTAGTTGAAAAGGCTCTATGCATACTATGTGTTGAGGACTTGCAGAGTTAAGTGCAAGTGATTGTAAGAAGGCTCTGTGTTGTGCTGAACTCGGGGAAAGAGGATCTGGCGAAGTGTGTGCAGATCTCTTGTCATATGCGGAGTTGGTTTCAATGCTTTGTGCATGTAAGAAGATTAAAAGAAGATAATAAAGAAGAAGAAGAGTTGGTGGACATAACCCCACGCTGAGGTGAACCACATATATCATGTGTTGTGACTGCTTTGTGTTATTGATGTGATTTATGCTTAGTGTTGAATCTTTATGTATGTTAGATACATTTGATGTAGTAGCTTAGTGATTAATAACATGAATGAATGCTAGATTTGTTTGATGCTATGTGCTAAATGGTTAGATATGCTTAGATCTTGTTGAATACTGCGTTGTTATGTAATTAGGGATTTTACCTGCGATGTGAATAAGGGTCAAAGACTAATAAGCGTTAATTGCTAAGTGCTCTGTTAAGTATTGTGATCAAAGATCTGTGTCCCATCTAGGTTGTAGACACTTGAGTCCTACAACCTCCCCTGCCTCTACCTCGGGTGAGACTTCATCTGCTTTGCAGGTGTTGCCGAAAGGGTCGGTAGTTAGGGTTTTGTTGGTGCGTTGTTGAAGCGTTGAACCTTGGGTCTGCCCCTGTGCCAACATTGTTCATATTTGTTGGCCTTTGTTCTGTGGGTTGGGGCCACCCCTTCCTATTTTTTGTTGTGAGGGATTCCCAGGCCCAAATTGCCACGTCTTTTGTTTGAGCTTCTGCTCAATTTTGATGGAATATCGGTAGGTCGTGCCCAAGGACGAGATGTCCAAAAATTCCATTTCGGTCTGGATGTATCTATGTAGAGCACCGCGATACTTGAGCACCAGATGTCGCTCTGAATCTTTGATACCCAACTTGGTGCACAAGGTATGGAAGATATTTGTGAACTCTAGCACTCCTTGGTCTCTTTCTTGCCGCAGTGTGGTCCATTTGGTATACAAGTCTTCATAACTTCCGACAGGGTAGTATTGTTCCTTAATAGCATCCCTGAAGGATTCCCAGGTGGTCACGACAATAAATAATGAGGGTTCCTATGTTTCCTTTTTCTCACAAAAAATTTCCCACCAATCTTTGACATGGGGAACGACTTTGAGGAGTGCAAAAGTAATATTTTCTTTATTCGAAAAGTTATGGACAAAAAAATACCCTTCTAGTAGATTCAACCACTTGTCTACAACATCTGCGTCTATCTGAACTTCAAATATAGGAATATCAAAGTTTATTTGTACCTTGAAGGGGGCAGTGCCTCCGCTCGAGGAAGATGTGTCAGATGTTGGTAGTCGCCGAAGGATTTGAGTGAAACTATCCATCATCTCGTTCCTTTGTTGCGTGAGGGCTTCCTCAAGCAACGTTTTGAAAGGATCTCATGTCTCGTCCTCTTTCTTTTCTTCTGCCATGAGAGGTCACTTGGTCGTGCAATATTTTTTGTCCTCAAGAGAAACAAGATGGAGACTCAATTCTTTGTACCCTGACCTCATTGGGGACATGCATTAAGACAACAAGGAGCAAACCGCTTTGATACCACTGATCCGGATTTTATGAGCAAAACGAAATGAATAAAAATTATTAAAAGATGCTTAAAACAAAATAGCAGAGATACAGTAAAACGGGTTTTTTATTCAATAAGGAAATAAGCTGAAACTGTAAAATGCAGCGGAAAACAAGCTTGCTAGAATGGTGGAAGCTTATCTCTAAGAAGAGATGTGACAGCTGTGCTCATTAGCAAGAAGATGATTACAATGAGGCTTTGAAGGCCCTTTTACAATAAACAAGAATTTAAAAAACCCTAGATATCCAAAAACCTAATCCTAGGAGATGAAGCGCCAAAAGTCATGTGGGCCCCGTTTGGGTAAGTTGGTATATCAACTTCTCGGGGTCATAACATTTGCATACGATCTTCATTTTATGCGCACGATAGCCCGTTGGAAAGTTATCGTCGAGGGTATTCATTTTGGGGGCTCAATTAGAGCCTTCAACTATCATTGAGAAGCTCGATCCCGAAAAACCTTCATTTAGGCCCTCAAAATGGCCCGGGAAGTTAAAAATTACTAAAAATAATAAATTGCCAAAATTGCTAGAAAATTGTTTCAAGCGAGTTAGAAAAGGTGGGTGGCCACCGATATCCACTTGGATCAATTACCTTTAACACACTTAAATATTCCATTACATTTTCCAACACTCCCTATTAATGGAAAAACATTTTCTTGGATACCATGAATTTCTCTAAATTTTTAAAATTACTTATTGCTACTCCAACTTAGAATTGTTAATCCAACATAAGTTGCAAAACTAAATGTAGATGTTTTATCGTTTGTGTGTCTATCCAATCATAATCTATGATGCTAACTAGTCTTACATCATCATTGTTTTATGAATATTTTAATTCTTTAATAAATGTTTTATTAATGTGTCTTAATAATCTTTTGTATGGGAAATATTACCAATCATCTATACAAGGATGCACTAATTGTATGCATGTTTCATCCTTTCTCAATTTCATGCCAAGCTCCTTTAGGATGTCATTAGTTTGCAAATTTAGTATCCTAAACTTGTCTATTAGATCACTAGCATACTTGGTTTAAGATAGAAAAAACCTCTTTAATTTGTGCCATGCTTCCATCCTAAAATATTGATGCGAACACTCCAATTTATGCCATGGAAAATGTTTGCAATAGGTCCGGTTTCACCATTGAAACTTTAGATTCACTACTACCCATTACAATAAGATCATCAATGACTAGTATTAACCCACACTCCATGTGGTGTTCATATATAATTTAAGTTTTTATCCAAATTACTTTTTCTAAATCTAACTTCTTTGAAGTATATTAATGCATGCATCCCATGCTCTATATGCTTTCTTTAATCCATGCAAAGCATATCTTAGTATACATACTCAATTTTCCTTTTTAAGTGGATTCTCCATGTATACTTCTTCATATATCCCTCCATTCAGAAAATAAGTCTTAATATCCATTTGAACTCGTATTATTTATCCAAATTATGCCACAACTACTAACACTATTTGAATTGTGTTTACCTTTGCCCCCTAGCATGAATATTTCTTAATAATTTATTTATTTTACGCATAACATTTGGATATCAAATGTACTTTATGATTTTCACTTAAACCATTAGGCTTAAACTTCTTATCTATAGGGAATTTTATCAAGCTCCATGTCGATTTATTCTAAGTTGAATTTTTTTGCTTCCACTCTTTACACTAATATGCTTATTTTTTTTTTCTAAGTTTCTTCAAAACATTGAAGTTCATCTAGACATATAACTTGTGTCATAAGTATAATCTCATCATAACTTGTGTCATAAGCATAATCTCTCATCATAAGTGATTTTGCAGTCATAAATTTCTACTATGGTTTGTTTTTCCTTTTAATGGTTTGTTTTTCCTTTTAATGGCTTCTATCTTATAATTTTTACTCCATCTATGTTATATGGTTTTATGTGAAATACTTCAATATTTTCATCAACTATTTAGTTGTCTTCTACGTGCTTACATTGTATTCTCCACTTTTAAATTTAAATTCTTCCTTTATTTCAATAAATATAACAAGCTTTAAATAAACTAGTTCCTATGTGATATTAGATCTTTTTTAGTTATTTCACAACCATTTTATTCTCATTAAATTCCTATGTGATATTAGATCTTTTTTAGTTATTTCACAACCATTTTATTCTCATCAAATATATGACAGTATTGTTTTTCACAATCTTCTCATATTGAAAATTATAGATATGATATACCTTTGTCAACAATTTTATCCAAATAACATTCATTTGTACTCTCTATCAACTAATTTTAAAATTATTGCTTGTTTGTATGTGGAAATATGGAATGTTTCCGAACACACAATATTTCATCGAGACATGTACCTAGTTCTTGCTTCTTGAGATGTAACATTTCATGCATCTTTAATTGGAGTTATATTTCTGATATATATTGTGTACTTATAGGATTTTACTCAAAACTTCAGTTCTATTTAGTTATGGTTCGAAACATAGTGTATTGTGTTTAAATAATGTGATTCTTGCACTCTTCCACTCCATTTTGTTTAGGTGAATAAGAAGTAGTAAACTATATGTGAATACCCCATTCCTTATAATAGTTTACAAATTCCTTGGGAGCTTACATTCTCCACCACTATCATTTGTAAGAGTCTTCAATGACTTTCTACTCTATTTCTTGACCAAGGATTTGAATTACAAGAAACATTTAAAAGCTTTATACTTCTATGTTAGAAGTTAAATCCATAGTTTTCTACTATATTCATTAAGATATATAATTAACTATAATTATCCAATGATATATGGTTTGATCATATATACAGTACATAGGTGATATATTTTTATATAGATACCATCACATCTTTTGTAAGTCTTAGTTTTTTTTATCAATACATTTTTATATAAAACTTCTACATGAGAAAATTATGTCCATCTAAAATGATACCATCTACAATGTATCACAATTTTTTTAATAATTAAAACAACCACTATGTTATGAATACATTATCTAGGTTCAAAATGTAGTTGCCTTTAAACTTAATCAAAGACTATATAATTTACATTTTAAATTTGAAAAAAAAATTCCAAGACCAAAAAAACTTATTCTAATACCATGTTGATATTTTCAAATGACCAAATTTCTATTTAGATGTATCCAAACTCACTCACATGGAAAATCATGTTGAGAATTTCAAATGATCAAATTTCTATTTAAGTAGATCCAAACTCACATGTAAATGGCTTACCAATGTGACATGCTCTTTGATAAATTTCAAATAACCAAGTTTTTACTTAGATGCACCCAAACTCACATAGAAAAGGTTATCAAGTTTTTTAGACTCACTTAAATTGGTAAATCAACCATGATACCATATGAATTTAGACTCACACAACTAATAAAATACATTGTAATAGAATGCATAGCAATCATTATATTCTACTATAATAACTTACCAATAGTTACTAAAGTTAATACTAATCTTCCTAAATGTTGCTCCAATGCATTAAAAAAACATTGCACTACTTGGTGGTCACATATTCAATGTTAGTGTCATGTTAGTAAATTAAATAACACAGTCATTGAAATATCATGAACGCACTAACGATAAAGAACACACGTACTATAAAATTATAGAAAACGTAATTGAGTGTGCAAATATACAGGTCCAACGGCCCAATCAAGAATTGGTTATAACTATTAGGTTCATACTAAGGAATTTGTAACATTCTAACTCACTAATTCACTATCACTCTCCACAATTAATAACAATCATTTGATATTAAACTCGTTCCAATACAACATCCTCAACCGAGAGAGGTTACTACATATAAACATAAATAGATGTTTACATGGTAATTAAATCTAAGTAACTCAATATTAATTTTTTACCAAATCGTTTGGGTAATTCCATGGAATCAGGTTAGTATATAACTAAGTAAGTGGTCAAATTTAACTAGGTCTTCACTTCTCCAACGATATTCCCTATTATAGTGATAAATTCCAATTCATCCATAATTCTACACCCACTCTATACCATGTCATCTTATGTGTTTAGGTATGTACAACATTGTTGTCATTGTGCTATCATGATTTGCTTCTATCTGCATCTACCATGACTCTCTTATTATAAACACTATCACACTTGATTAATCTGTGTCAATGCTAAATTACATAAAATACACTTTTATATATATATATATATATATATATATAATAACACAACACATCACATGGTGCAAAGGGACACCATAAAATAATATGATGGCTTAAAATATAATCAATCAATTAGTTTATTAGAGTTTAAAAAAATGTGGAAGCTTAAGAGTTAATATTTTAAATTGTGAGGTTTGAGAGTCAATATTTCACATAGAAAAAAACCATAACTTACTTTAAATTTTGAGGCTTCAGCATCAATACTTCATGGTTCAAGAAGATTACCATTGTTCAATCACCATCCAGTACGTCGTTTTCTATCCATCTCTCTCTTTAGCTCTATTCACTCACAACAAACACCCTTTGAAATTACCACACTATTAAGGAGAGAATCTACAAATAACAAGAGACCATAAGGAAGGACTCAATCCCAAACCTTAAATGCCCCCTACTTATTGAAGTATTTTTTATGACAACTTCTAAATGAATACCCTTGTTTTGGGGTTATTGTGCCACTACAATCCTATTAGAGTGAGATTTGGGCATGGAATTGACTCTACTAGTTATGGAGTTGGATCCATAGCCCCCTGCTATTGGAATTTTTGTTGGTGTGAGTAATAGTGCAAAATTTGAAATGGAAGGGTTTAACCTAGTGAGATAGGGGTCAAAATCATACTAATAAGTGCTATATTCTTGCTTGCTTTGATTTCACTAGCTTTGATGTTGCTAGCTTAGATGTTGGTAAGATTCAATCAACTAAGACAAAACAACTACTTCAACAGATTAAACCATAGGCCCTAGATATTTGTCATATGTATTTGGGAAAAGAACCACCTCTATGGGATCAAATGATTCAAGGTCAATGACTTCCTATGCTCTTGTTGACTTAGATGCCACTTAAGATTTTATAGCTCATATAGGTGTATACTACTCTTATTGGTTCTTTTACCATAATAGTAGCTACTTTAAACTTTGTTATCGACTATCGACCTAGAAGGGATGCTACTAAATTTGGCATGGCATATTTATGTTTAACTATTGATCCATGTGGATATTGGTGGCCACCCACCTATTCCAACTGGCTCCTCTTGACATTTTTTAGTTCAACACGTTCTTCCGTACTTCTTTGTAATTGTGGGTTCTACACTTCTGGGGTTGTCTGAAGCCCTACACATCTTCCAAGTGGATACTGGTGGCCTCCCACTTAATCCAACTGACTTATTTTACTTATTTTGTATGTTTTCATGTCAGCACGTCTTGTTGTACTTCCAGGACCGTTTTGGGTCCCTAAACAGTTTTTTTTGGCTCACCATAGTCAAATTATAGATGGTGTCAAAGTTTGACTGCATAATGTGTAGTTCTCGAAAAGGCCTTTCCAACGGGCTATCACACACCTAAAACAGAGGTCGTATGCAGAAGTTACGACCCTGGGAAGTTGAGGTACCAACTTACCCATAGGGGCCCACATAACTTTTGGTGTTTCATCTCCTAGGGTTAGGTTTTTGGATGTCTAGCATTTTGGAATTCATGAGTAATGTTAAAAATGCCTCTGGAGCCTCATTGTAATCATTATGCTCAGACGGATGTGCATAACATCCACATCTCTTCTCAGAGATAGATACCACCATTCGAGCAAGTGTTTCAGTTCTGCAGTTTTACAATTTCAGCCTATTTCATTTATTCATAGACAATATTGTTCACTGGATATCTGTGTTTTTCTTCATATCTATGTGTTTATTGTATTCCATCTGTCAATTAGTTCATTCCACTCCTAAATCCGGATCAACTATGCCCATATTCTACTTGGCTTTGTACTTGCCTATGCTACTTAGTCAATTGGTAAGCTTTGCCTCTACCCTTAGTGTTGCTTAATTTGTTGTCTTTACCCTACTCCGAACAAAGTTATTGTTTCTATCACATGAAGAGATACTGCAAACACAAGATATGAATATGGCTTATAGCTTAGATGGATTAAACTCCAACTTGATATATTTATCCATATCAATTTAAAGCTAGAGAATATGAAGCTAAAGAATCAATAAGATAAACATAATAAAATGAGGTAAACTTATCAATATTTCAAAATAATTACATTTATTCAATTAATTCCTTATCAATTTTTAATATTCAATATTGTTTTTTATAACTTGTTAACTCATGAAAAATAAAAAGGATTATAAAAGTTTCTCTTTAATCATATAGACAAAATATTAAAACAAATCATAATTTTTTTTTATAAAATACAATAAATGAAAATTGATATAAATGAAAAATATAAACAAAATATTAAAACAAATCATAATTTTTTTTTTATAAAACACAATAAATGAAAATTGATATAAATAAGGTCAGTGGAGGCGGCGTAGTGGTAAGGTCGCTCTCGTTAAGACGGACAGGTCCTGTGCTCGATCCCGAGCGAGGGCGTGGCTCGCCGCGAGAGTTTAACCGTTTCCGGGCCAAGCCCACTCACCTTTTAATGCCCCAAGCTAGGGAAACTGGAACCCTAGCCGCGCGCACAGGCAGCCTCGGCCCTCTCGGCGGCCAGGCTTAGCTTGGGCGACTCCCCTCTAACCTGCTCCGGGACGATCGCTGGCAGCATTATCGGTTCAGAGCGGCCCCGTTTTGAAGATCTGAAGGCCATCGGTGCATTCAATCATCACAAAAATCGCGTTTTAGCATGCAGGGGCGGGCGGAAACGTATCAGTTCGGGCTTTGTTTATGGCAACCCCAGCCATGGACGCTGGTGGGGGCGCCATCCCTAACCCTTCCCCATTACCAGAACTGGAAGCATTCAGGAAGCTGGTCGCGGCAGCCTCCAAGAGAACGCCGTCAGTAGTGCAGCAGAAATTCGTGAAGAAACTGGACAGCATTCCCAGTGTTGAATTGCCTTTGGAAGAAACATGCAGAACTGCAGTCAACTTAGCAGACAGGGGACTTATTGGGCAATTTACCGGCCTCTGGCCATCTCCCAAATCCGTAGACGCATGGGTGCAGAGGAACTGGAATCCGCTCATAACAGAAGGAATAAAGAGCCACTTTGTAGGGAAAGGATACTATGTATTCGTCTTTGACAATCCTGAAGACA
>JASDQU010737977.1:196886-236204 GCA_032191745.1 Picea mariana
CAAGGCTTCTCCCGCTTCTGGAATCTCAACATGATCCTCAGGTGCTTTCTGTTCAATCTCAGCATGTGCAACTTGAACATTCCCCTGTTTTGCTGCTCCTTCTGGACAATCCCAAGACATATGTCCTAGTTTTCCACAAGCATAACATCTAACCTCGTGGTTTCTGCCTCTTCCAAGACCTCTCTGAAAAGATCTTCTTCCTCTGAAGTCTCTTCCTCTTTGGGGTTGTTCTGGCTGATTTGATGTTTCAGCTTCACCTTTCTGAACTGAAAATTTTCCTTTTCCAGTTTGCTGTCCCTTACCTCTATAAGACTGACTTTTTTCTTTCCCTGAGTTGTTCCTCCTATTCAGTTTCTCCTCCACTTTCAAAGCACATTGATATGCTTCTTCAACTGATTGAGGTGAAAACAATCTCATCTCATCTTGAATGTCAAATTTAAAACCATTCATGTATCTGGCTACTTTCTCAAGAGTATCCTCTGTGTATCCAGCTCTAATATTCACTTTGTAAAATTCCTCTGTATATTCTCTGACAGTAAGCAATCTTTGTCTCAAATTCTTCATTTGTCTGTACAAGTTTAATTGGTAATCTTTAGGAAAGAATTTCTCCTTCAATTTAGCAATCATTCTATTCCAATTTCTAATTGGTTGCTTGTGCAATCTTCTTCTTTCTGCCTGTACACCATCCCACCAAAGTAAAGCATGTCCTTTGAGTCTAGTTACGGAAAACTTTACCCTTTTCTCCTCAGGTATTTCGGCAAAATCAAAATGCTTATCCATGGAATTTATCCAATCAATTAATTCCTCAGGATTTAACCCTCCATCATATGCATTTACTTCTAGTCTTGGTTTTGAACTAGCTCCAATAACTGCCCTTAACAGCTTCAATCCAATATTCTCATCTGTTATTTCTTCAGTTTCAGGTTCATCTTCCTGTTCATTCTCACTAACATCACCTGCTACAGGATCTCTTCTTCCATCTTCTCTCATGGATGCCATATCTTCTCTGAGACTTCTCAATTCTTCCAATACTTCTGTATTGGCTATAGGTCTACCTCCTCGACCTCTTCTACCTCGTCCTACTCTGAAAGCCATGTCTGAGGGTAAGAAATCTGTTTTTAAAGTGTCACTGTTCAGACTTTCTTTTGCCTCGATTACTGGTAAAGGTGAAAAATAAATTTTCCCTTTCATATACAATGCTACAATTTCTCAGATCTCGCTCTGATACCACTTAATGCAGCTGGTGTTAGTGAAAATTGTTTGACAGAGCTAAATTTGGCTGTCTATCACTATAATTGGCAGTTTGGCTCTTTTGACAGGATTATTGCCGAATTTGACAAATTAAACACTTCTTGGTATATCCGTTCTATTTGACAGAACTATTGTCGAATTTGGGGAAGTTAGCACCTTTTGTTTTGTTTGACAGGACTCCTCTTAAATTGCCGGATTAAACACTTTTTATTTTGTTTAACACCCAACGGAAAAGTTTTTACACATAGTGTTAAACTCCTTATAACCACGCAATATGACCATAACTCCCAACGGAAATCAATTCAACATTGTTCTTTGTACTTACCTCAAATTTCCGTTCCCACACATTGATGGACGCGTGGACTCAACGGAATTCACCAAAACGCGTTGAAATTCGAGCTATCCACCTTCCGCTGTGATCTGGGTCGTTTGTTCTTTGTTTCTGGACGCCGTTCAGATCTTAATTGTCCATCTCTTGGACAGTTGACACAACCGATCCTTAATCTCCTTGAATTATGTTCTGCCTTCTACCACGAACCCCAATACATACAGAACGAAAATACCAATTCGTTTTTAGTATTGTTTTCAATGCCAGGGGTTCTTTAAAACAATATTGACAAATTGTATATGTACTCCAACGATTCATACACAGAAGAAGAGGATTAGGGTTCTTTAAACAATATCGCCAGATCGTGTATGTATATATATTTGTACATCACAACAATCCACACGCAGATGAAGAGGATTTCTCAGTTATAAGAACGTTGCATAATATATTGAAACTTTTATAAATGAAGTCTCTCTTTCTTTTCTCTGCAACAATCCTGTACCCTCTCATGCCCTCTCATCCCTTTTACCAATCGGTTTAGTTTCCTAAATACAATTCAAAACGTAGGTTTTCAGATCCACAAAGTCTGGATCGAATCCGCTTAGATCCTAAAATTCCTGATGGTAATCCTAACTTCTCCTACAGCTATTACATTGTTAGGATTCGAGATCCTTGACCATTTATTCAATTTGAACTAAATACAACAAGAAAATTTAAAGAACACCCACTCTCTCTAAAATTTGCCTTTGACTTTCAACAACCATAGATCTTCTAGCGCTGAGAACTTATGCCCCTGCATCACCTGCCTGTCAAAGTCCCAAAACTGGTCAAACACGACCAAGGTTCTCCAAAACTTGGTCGAGGGTCAACAGGCAGTATCAGGACAACCGGTCCAAGCAACAAGCAAAGAAGGACGCCGGGAAGACAAAGAAAGATATCAATAAGTGGTGTGACTTCCATAAGATCCCTTGGCATAACACTATTGACTGTCACTCAAAGTAGTCACAGGTCTGACTTTGAATTAGATGTGGGTTCTGACTTTGAGTCAGAACCAGAAATGGGAAGAGAGATCATTGACATGGAACCCAGTGCCATAGTTTCTACCTCCAAGCTCCATCCTGGTGAACCAGATGAGCCAGAAGAAGGTGATTACCTCTTCCATTCACACATGTGGGTAAAAGGAACCCCGCTGCACTTCATCATTGATAGCAGTAGCCAAAAGAACCTCATCTCAACAGAGGTCATCAAGCGGCTAGCCCTACTGACAATGATGCACCCACAACCCTACACCATTGGATGGCTCCGCCAAGGAAGTGATCTCCACGTCAACCAGCAGTGTCGACTATTGTATGGCATCAAGCCCTTCAAAGATGAGGTATTGTGTGATGTTGCTCCTCTCGAAGTTTGTAATGTTCTTTTGGGCCAACCTTATTTATGGAAACATCATGATGTATATGAGTCTAGGCCTCGTAGTGTTATTATTACTTTGAACAGGAAATTGTACAGGATACTCGAGGCAGTCCCTTCTAGTGTTATTTCCTTCATCTCTGCCAAGCAATTTAGGAAGGTCATCTCTCAGACTAAGAAATTTGTCTTCTTTGTGATTTTATCTAAGAGTGAGAGAAATATCTCATCCACATCCAAGGCCTCCGCGAACGATATCTCCACACAACAAAAGAAAGTGGATAAGGTCATGGAAGAATACTCAGATATCTTCTCCTCTCCTACCAGGATACCTCTGCACTGTCAAGTCAAGCATCCCATCGATATAACCCCAGGTGCACCGCTACCCAATGGGCTAGTCTATCGTCACGCTCTATTAGAAAATGAGGAGATCAAGAGGCAGATCCAAGAACTGTTACTCAAGGGACACATACGTCCTAGCTCATCACCTTGTGCGAGTCCAATCATGCTGGTGTAGAAGAAAGACAAGACCTGGTGACTCTGCATTGATTATCGGTCCCTGAATAAAATCACAGTCTAAAACTAGTACCCAATTCACTGAATCGATGACCTCCTTGATCAGCTCATGGGGGCCAAATACTTCAGTAAGATTGATATGAATTCTGGCTACCACCAGGTCCCAATAGAACAGACAGATGTATGGAAGACCGTGTTCAAGTCAGAAGGTCTTTTTGAATAGCTGGTCATGCCCTTTGGTTTGACAAATGATCCAGCAAATTTTATGAGGATGATGGAAGATATCCTACGACCTTTCACCAATACTTTTGTAGTGGTGTATTTGGATGACATCCTCATCTACAACAAGACTTGGGTGGAACACTTGCAACATATTCAACAGGTTCTGCACACCTTGCGACAGCACAAACTATATGAAAACTTGGAAAAATGCTCCTTCGGCATGGACATGGTCCATTACTTAGGCTACATCATTGATCGACATGGTGTGCATGTGGATCCAACCAAGATCCAGCTCATTCGTGACTAGCCAACCCTCGCCACACTCACTGAACTTCAAATCTTCCTGGGCCTTGCCAATTTCTATTGCAGGTTCATGTTGGGATTCTCTCATATCGCATGGGCCTTCAACCAAGTAACCAGGGGTGGCGGTAAGGAAAAATTTGTGTAGGGCCTATCCCAACAACAAGCCTTTGATGACTTGAAGAAGTGTTTGTGCTCATCCCTAATACTTTCATTACCGGACCTGCAACATCCCTTTGAGATCCAGATAGATGCTTCAGACTATATTGTGGGCATCATTCTCACTCAACACGACCACCCCGTGGCCTATCATAGTGATATACTATCATATGTTGTCCGTAAGTACCCTGCTTACGACAAAGAAATGTACTCCATTGTGAAAGCCTGCAACCAATGGAGACATTACATTCTTGGGAAGAAGATAGTCATCCACACTGATCACAAGCCACTACAGTTTATGCAAACCCAAGGAAAATTGCAGAATGACCGCCATCATAAGTGGTCCACATGCTTGCAACAGTTCCACCTCAACATCAAGTACAAAAAAGGAAGTACCAATCGAGTTGTTGATTTCCTCAATCGACCTCCAATTGTGGAACTCACCATGGTGCTAGAATCTTGTAGCCATGAGACCTCTAGATGGCCCCACCTCTACGACACAGACCCTGAATTCTCCACCACCTACCAAATGTTGGGTGCCAACTCAATGGTCGCTAATTTCCATCTTCAATATGGGTCGTTTTTTCGTTTGGGTCATCTCTACGTTCCATCAAGCGAGCGCCTGAAGTTGATTTGGGAATCTCACTATCATTGGGTGGCAGGAAACTTTGGCATCGAAAAGACAGTGGCAGTGTTGCAGAAACATTTATACTGGCCGAAACTTCATTAGGATGTCGGAAAGTATATCAGGTCATGCATCGACTGTGCTATTTCCAAATCGACCACTAAAAAACAGGGCCTGTACAACCTTTTGCCTACTCCTGACAGGCTATGGGAATCCACCTTAATGGAATACATGTTGGGCCTCCCATCCACCAAGAGGGGAAATAACTGTGTGTTTGTGGTTGTTGATCGCTTCTCCAAGATGGCGATTCTAGCCGCCTGCAAGAAGAACATCATAGCATAAACCACTGCCAAGATCTTCTTTGAATGAGTATGGGTACATTTTTGGATCCCACAAACCATTATCTCAAACCATGACAGTTGGTTCCTCAACACATTATGGTCGAGTCTTTGGTCACTATTGGATACCAAGCTCACCAAATCCACCGCTTTCCACCCCCAGACAGATGGCCAAACTGAGGGCGTCAATAAGATGATCATACATATCATGTGCATGTACAATTAAAAACACCCCCGCACATGGGATGAGAGTCTTCCCTATGTACAACATAGCTACAACCGAGCCCTGCATAACTCATCTGGCCACAACCCCTTTCAGGTGGGGTTGGGATTCCAACCATTGGGCCCCATGGATGTTGCACTACCCCTGGTGACCACCTCGACCGACTTGTCCCCTACTCCACCAGAAGCTGAAAAAGCCACACAGTTCATTGAGCGGGTCCAGCACATCTGCCAATAGGTTCAGGATATCCTACAGAATTCTAATGCCAAGTACACGTAGCGCCATGATCAACATTGGGTGCCACATAAGTTTAAGGAGGGAGACAAAGTTTGGTTGTACTTGCAGAAAGAACGCCTTATAAAGCCCCATCGGAAGATTCGCCCACTCCATTATGGATCGTACACCATCACCAAGGTTGTGGGTGACAATGATTTTGAGCTCAACATTCCCCCTTTCCTTGGCCTGCACCCAGTCTTCAACGTGGCTCTCCTTCAACCATATTTCCCACCATTATTGGACACCTTAGAGATAGCAGAGCAGTTGACACCAACAGAGCTCAATCATGACTGCATGCAATAGGAATCCAGTGATCATATTGTGGACACATAGATCAAGAGCACTCGACAACAAATGATCCATCTTTATCAAGTCGTCAAAGCAGGGCAACTCCTACACCAAGGCAAGTGGCTCACCTGGGGCCAAATTCAATAGAAATTTCCTCATCTAATGGGGGAACTCAACGCAATGGATACCATTGCTTCCTAAGGAGGGAGGATTGATCCAGGTGGATATCGGTGGCTGCCCACCTTTTCCAACTCGCTAGAAACAATTTTTTGACAATTTTGACAATTTATTATTTTTAGTAGTTTTTAACTTCCGAGGCCAATTTGAGGGCCTAAATGAAGGTTTTTTGGGATTGAGATTCCCAATGATATCCAAAAGCTTTGATTGAGCCCCCAAAATGAATGACCTCAACGATACCTTTCCATCGGGCTATCATGCGCCTAAAACATAGATCGTATGCAAAAGTTACGACCCCGAGAAGTTGATGTACCAACTTACCCAAACGGGACCCACATGACTTTTGGCGCTTGATATCCTAGGGTTAGGTTTTTGGATGTCTAGGATTTTTGACATTCCCATTTATTGTAAAAATGCCTTCAAAGCCTCATTGTAGTCATCTTCTTGTGAATGAGCGCAACCATCACATCTCTTCTCAGAGATAAGTCGCCACCATTCCAACAAGCTTGTTTTCCGCTGCATTTTATAGTTTCATCTTATTTCCTTATTGAATAGAAAACCCGTTTTACTATATCTCTATTATTCTGTGTTAAGAATCTTTTAATAATTTGTATTCATTTTGTTTTGCTCATAAAATTTGGATCAATAACTTAGCACAAGCATATATATGTCAAATGTGAGATTATTTATCACATGACGATTAAGTATGAGTGTAGATAGAAGTAAAGTGTGATAGCATAATGCCAATAGTTTGGAACAAACCTAACTTAGTGTAGACACTAACATGATTATGGATGAATTGGCATTAATCACTAATGTGGATAAGACCACTGGAGAAGTGAAGCCTTAGTCAAATTTTATCTCTTAGTTAATTATGCATTGGCATGATTTCATGGCAATGACATAGAAGACTTGGTCATGAATGATAGTTGACAGCTTAATCATATTTGATCACTCATCCAAAGATCTAATTATATGGTGTTACCTCTCTTGGTAGAGTATATTGAACAAGAACAAATTTAGTATACGGTCAATGTTATCACTGGTGAAGAATGATAATGAATTAATGAGATAGAGAATTGAAAATTCCTTAGTATGATCTATAAAGATTCATAACGACTTATTAAGTGGACCATTAGATCTATATAGTTTGAGTATGATGCCATTAAAGATCACTTGTATTCTTATGCAACTAAATTATAGTATATTTTTAAATTTTTTTTGTCTTTATATTAATCTTTATGCAATCGTGGAATATTTGTGTTCTTTATATTTACTATGTTCTTGATCTTGCAATGAATATGTTATTTAATTTACTAACATCGTGTCAACATTAAAGTTGTAACTACCAATGGAATGGTGTCTTGATGCATTAAATTAATGTTTAAGAATATTAGCATGTGATATAATAACCAATTCTAAATTAGCAAAATAATGCATTGAGTTATTGTATCAAGATGCAATGACCACTATGAATTAACTAATATGTTATATTGGCTGTGTGAGAATAAATTCGTAGAGGTATTAGAGAAAATATATCGGGTGTGTTTATTAGAGTATGCAATGCACTAGTAAGCCTTTGGCCTAGGATTTTCAATATACTTACATAAAAACCTAAGTAATTGAACTTTTTGACAAGATTGTGTGGGATGCAATGCACTAGTAAGCTTTTGGCCTAGGATTTTCAATATACCTACATAAAAACTTAAGTAATTGAACTTTTTGACAAGATTGCGTGGGATGTAGAGTGCATTCAATTCATTAAAACTTAAGATTCCTGGCAAATTCACACCTAAGTCACACCTTGAGTTGAATGCATAAAAATGATTGTACCATCTTCACCTCATTATGTAACATTAATTTGGAAATGGAATATTGTTGAATGCATAAAAATGATTGTACCATCTTCGCCTCATTATGTAACATTAATTTGGAAATGAAAAATATTCCAGAGATAACTAAAATTAAAGATAATCCTAGTTATGCATAAAAATTAAATACATATGTTGTAATAGAAATAAAAGTAACAAACATGTGGAAGCAAATTACATTCATCACCTACATCTAGAGACAATGAATGTCTTGAAATAGTGTATCCCATAAATAGAAAAAGTACATAAAATAAGTATATAGATGTAGTAGGTACATAAAAGAAGACTTGTGGACAAAGTAAGTTTAATCAGAATGCACAATACTCCTTCTTTGCTTCCTCTCTTACAAGTCAATAGTTTAATCAGAATGCCCAATGCTCCTTCTTTGCTTTCTCTCTTACTTCTTTGCTTCCTCTCTTATAAGTCAATAAACATTTATAGTAATCTCACAATAATCTATAAGTAATATTTACTTAATATGAATCTACATAGAAACAAAATGCACAATGCTCCTTCTTTGCTTTCTCTCTTACAAATCAATAAACATGTATAGTAATCTTACAATAATCTAGAAGTAATATTTACTTGATATGAATCTACCTATGAACATGGACGTAATTTTGTTCAAAAATATATATAAAAAAGTCTTCTATAAAGCATGAGAAAAATTCCCTACTAGTGGGGAAGTGCTCACGTGGACAAAATCACTCCACATCATATGGTGTGTAGTATGATTATGTCCTATGTTATGATGTGTTAAAATATATGCAATATATGTGGAGAGGTGCATGAGATATGTGATGTTGAGTCTAGTATTGCTTGGATGCTCCAAGGAAATATAGGTGCAATGTTTTGTCATGTCATTTGCATTGGATACAATATGCCATTATTCCTTCGATATTGATGCATGTTTGAAATTATCTTGTGTTCAACACTAGTTTTTATATAGGTTGTGGCATTGAAATTTAGTGTTTTAAGGTCAACACTACACATAACAACATTTTGCAAAAATATGTGTTCATGTTATGGTTAGTGTCATTCTAAGGATTGTGTTTTAAAGTTTAATTGTGTGTTGGAGTTAGAAATTACACTGGGACAAAAAATAATCCAAAAGATAAACTATGTACTCAAATTTAGAGTAGTTTCTCTCAATTAATTTTTAATGGTTCCCATTGCACTTATTTATAAGTGTGACAATTATTCTAGTTTAATTTAAGGTGTCATTTTGCTTGTGCCACTCAGTGGCTTAACGTACCATTTTGCTTGTGCCACTCAGTGGCTTAACGTACCATTTTTCTTGTGCCACTTAGTAGATTAAGGTACCATTTTGTTTGTTTCTCATGTGCTTGTGCTTGATCTTTTAGTATAGGATCTCATCTTTCTCCCTCTTTAATGCTACATTGAACTTCAGATTGATTTGAGTAAATGGATTTGATTACATGATTGACCAATTCCACATTAATGCATTCAATGTTTGTAAAATTTCTATACATATATAAAAATTAAAGGTATACCTACGTAGGGTTGAATATCCAACCCAAATGCATAGTCACCAACTTGGTTTGTGATTGTATAAGGATAATTGTAATGAGGTAAAGTTTTTTGGTGAGGTAATTTGAATTGTAACTTTTATATTTGTCACCAAACCTAGTGTTTGATTTTATAGTTGTGCAAGGCATGTTGTTGATCATGTCATCACTTATACTTAGTAGTTATTTATTCTACAATATAAAAAGAATCAGTATTGAATATTTTGAACATTTTAAATGAAATGCATTTCATTATTAATTTCCTTCTATGCAAATACTGAAGTTCCTACGTTAGAGGGTGCAAGATAATTGACATTAGGCATTGTTGTAGGTATGAAGTTGAGGTATATTTTGAAAGGATTGAATCTAGTAGAGCTATGGTGGGATTTGTTATATTTTTGTTGATTAAATGCTTAACTTTCATTTTAAGTAAAATGATATTTGTGATTGTACATGTGCAACAAATCTCTAATGGTGTAGTTAACCCACTCTATTTGGCCATCAATTTGTGAAAAAAAAATATTTACAATTAAATCTTTGCATCCAACAATTTCTAGAAAATGATGAGGAATCTAAACTCCTAGTCTAAGACAATGGATATAGTTATAATGAAGTGTACCAAAAAATGCACAATAAATAATTTGGTGGTGTATTGCATATATTTAGTCTTTCTCTAGGACTTGTTGTACTTGCATCTTGGAGAACCTATCAACCACTATGAAGACAACATCAAAATTGTATTTGGTGGTCAATAGACATGTGATAAATTCCATCGATACAGTGTCCCAAGGTTGTTATGGAATTAGCAATGGGGTGCATGATACATTTTTGTTATTTGTGGGTTTAACAATTGCACAAGCTACAAAAGAGTGTATGAAACACTATACAAAATTTCAAAGGGATATCATAAGTATTTTTTTATGTCAATAAGATTGGTGTGGATTCAAAATGACATATAGACTTAGAGTAATGGACTTTGTAGATAAGATTTTGGAATTATTCACTAATTGGAACACACAAATGTTTAAGTTGAAAAATGAAATCCTCTTTCAAGTAGTGATATGCGGTTGACTTGCTTAAGTGGAGATAGTTGTAGATGGGGTAAATTGTGGATGTTCCCCATATAATTGTCACCAATTATTTGTGTTGAGGTGACAAATATCTATAATATGATAATTTCACTAACTAATCAATTGATAAGTTAATCAACTACATGATTTATTGAGCCTCACTTATCCTTAATTTATGAAGTTTCATGGAAACTTGTCACAGAGAACCTAGCTAGTAGAAAAATCACACAAAGCTTATGAGAGAGAAAAGAGAAAGACAAACAAGATTGAGAGAAAGAATGAATTGTATTATCTGAATGAGTAAAATGAATAATACACATGATATACTCTACATGGCTAAGTGAATGTGCCATAATAGGGATCTAGAGAGATCTATACAATCACTGACAAAAATCAAAGTAATCTTCCACCTATTCCTAGTTAACTGGTCCATGCAATCATCAATTAATTGAATCACACATGTGGAGGTGAGAGAAACTAATGCATGCACATGATGTACACCCTCCTGGTGAGTAAAATGAGGTGAACATGCAACTGTAGGTGTTAAAATTGAGGTTTCCATGCATAAGTTTCCTCCACTAATCTAATTGAGGTGTAACTGACTCTGAAATGAAGAAGGAAGGTGCCCTATTTTGTAGGAGGCAACCTAATTTATAGGGGAATATTCTTAGGAGAGAATATTCTCATCTATGGAAGTGTCCCAACATTATACTATCAACTTTAGGAAAAGAATTACCTAAGTGAGTGTAATATCTCCAACACCCCCCCTGAACACTACTAGGGTGTAAATGATGAATGTGTCCCAACAACCAAGACCCATTTTACATTGCATCTAGGATTGAAAAATGAAAATAGAGGAAAGAGGCAAAACCTCATGGGAAAACTCCCCGCCCCCTCAAAGTACAATGTATCAAAAATGAAGAAGGAGGAAAGGAACTTGCTAAGAATTGGTGTCCTTCACTCCAAGATGATCATGCAGGAAGTGTAACTTCTTCTTGGTAAATTTCTTGGTGATATGTTTGCAGTTCGTTCAGTGGATGGAAAGTACTGCAAATAAATGATCATATTATGTAGTATCTCTCTGATGTAATGCACTTGGATCTCGATGTGTTTGGTTTTCTATTGTTGGACTAGGTCTCTAAAAAACTTGAAAGTACTCTGATTGTTACACCAAATGACAATCAAAGGGTGGAATTGGATGTCGATCTCAATGAGGAATTTCTAAAGCCAAAGTTCCTAAATAGTGATGTTGACGCTCCTCTGTACTTGACCTCTACTAATGATAAATCAATTCTTGATTTCTTTTTTCTCGACCAACATATGGGATTGGAAACCAAACTAAGCACATACCCAAAAGTGGACTTATGATATGTGTTATCACCATCCCAAACAGAATTTGTGAATCCCATGAGATCCAATTCACAACATGTTGCATAGTGGATACCATAATTGTTGGTGCCCTGAACATATCTAAGGATGCATTTGGAAGCCTTCTAATGTAGCTCGTACGACTCCTACATGTACCTCGAAATTGCCCCTTCTGCATGTGAGAGATCTAGTTGGGTGTGGATGAGATATAGAAGGCTTCCCACAATATGTCAATACATGGTGATGTCCACCAATGGTGTATCCCTACCATCCTCAATATGTACCTCGAAAAAAAAGGGTGTGGTTGTTGACTTGCAGTCGGTCATCTAGAATCTAACCAAGAGATCCCTGTCATACTTAGTTTGATATAGCTTGATTCCTGAAGCATCCTGACTGATATAGAGATCAAGGAAAAAGTGCAATGGACCCATGTCTATCATATAAAACTTGTCATGCAAAATGTCTTTGACCGCAAAAATTGCTAAGGCCGAACTTCATGTGATTAGGAGGTCATCAACATATATAACACAAATCAAAAAGGAGTCTGAGGTTCTCAGCCTGTATATGTTTGGATCTGATTTACATCTAACAAAATGTTAAGAAATAAAATAAGCATCCATATCCGCATACCATGCTCTAGGCGCCTGCTTGAGACCATAGAGTGAATTTTTCATTCGACATACTAAGGGTGAGTTCTATATGAACCCCTGAGGTTTCTCCATGTAAATAATCTCTAAGAGATCCCCATAAAGAAAGGAATTATTCACATCCATATGGTGAACTTCCCACCCCCTGGTTGTTGCAATAACAAGGGCCAATCAGATGGAGTCCATCTTTACTACGGGAGAAAAGGTCTCATCATAGTATATCTCAGGGATATGCTGAAAACCTTTGGAAAACAATATTTTCTTGTACCTACTCACATGTTTTTTTGTTTCCTTCTTGTCCTATAGACCCATTTGCATATGAAAATCTTCATGTCTGAAGGAATCAGAACCATATCCCAAGTTTGGTTCTCGAGGAGGATCCTCAAACTAGGACCTCGTCCTCCTCTGATTCATTGGATCTCCCACAAGGTCACCTACTGCCTATAGGGTGTTCTGTGCCCACTTGGGAATCTGTTGTGGCTGATCATATGCATGATCATCATCGACATGCTCATAATATTCCAAATAAAATTCATATCTCATATCTGAACCATGATCTGAATGAGTGGACTCGTCATCTCTAATGTCTGGTATAGGCAAAAGTGCAAAGGTCTCTGCATGTGGCTCTAATGGTGCATGCAAGGGACTTTACTCAAACTAGACACTTCACTCAATAAAGAGATTTTCCATTGAGGTATCAATCAGCCTGTAACCCTTCACACCATCAGGATATCCCACTAACATGCATGCAATGTTATGAGGATAAAATGCTTTCCTCTTTTCAAAGGATACGCAGGCCCACACACATAATCCAAATATTCAGAAGTGGGTGACTTCCGTTTTGTTGCCACTACATGCCTCAAAGCGAGTCCTATCCTTGTTAGATGTGTGAGGAGATATGTTTTGAATGTAGATAGCACAGTTAAGTGCCTTAGCCCAAATATTGGAAGGAAGAGACCTTACATGCAACATGCAAGTGGCCATCTCTTTGAGGTATATGTTCTTTCTCTCGACTACTTCATTCTATTGCGAAGTGTATGGTACTATATGCTAAAACTATATACCTACCTCTAAAAAAATATGGTGTACATCTTGGTTCACATATTCCCCCCCATTTTCCGTGCGAAGGATCTTGATCTTCATCTTGGACTAGGTCTTTGCATGAGCTTTGAAGTATTTGTGATGCTCAAAAACCTCAGACTTTTGTTCAAGAAAATACACCCAAGTATATCATGAGAAATCATCAATAAATGTAAGTATGTACCTCACTTTTTTGATGGATGGATGAGGAAAGGGTCCCATTATGTCACTATGGACGGGATCAAAGGGAGGGGAGGCCCTCCAAGCCTTCCCTTTCTCAAACTTCTCTTGAGGATGTCTGCCAAGAATGCATCCTTGACAAACTCCTTTGGAAAACTATATCTTGGGCAAGCCTATGATCATTCCCTATTGGTTGATTTTTTGCATGTATTTGAAGTTTAGATGACCAAATCTCTCATGCCAGATTCTAACATCATTATCAACATGCGTCAGTAGTAAATCATAATTAGATTTAGCAATAAAATTATTGAATATATAAAAACGAGACTGGTGATTTACCTCACCAACAACGATCTTGGAGTTATCATGCATGTCATATATGGTTACAGAATTAGATGTGAATTACACCATTTTTCCTATGCCAGAAGGAACTATTTGATAAATAGAGAGTAGATTCATAAAGAGTTGTGGAACATGCAAGACGTTCTAAAAAATTCCATGTTGGAGTTCTACTCTCCCTTTTCTAGTGACCTCTATTGGAGTATCATCACACATGAGGATGGGAGGACCGGTGCATGCAATAATAGAATATAAACATTTTCCGAGGATGACATGATGGGATGTGCCTGAATCCAAGATCCATGCATCGAGAGAATAATGAATAGAAATTAAAGCATGATAGTTACCTATTTTGTCTGGAGGTTGGTCTTCTGGCTTCTTCTAGGAATTCTCAGGAATGCAGTCCCTGAGATTTTTTTGTTGAAGTGCCTTTGACATGAGATATATTGTATTTTTAATGCATGATTATTTGGGACGATAGTCGTGGTTGCAGTAACCACATTTTGACTTCCCTTTATTTCCCTTTCCACTTTTGGAGCCAGAGGAATCATCAAAGGGTTTGGAATTTCCTTCCTTCTTATGTTCAAAATGTGCCTTTCCCTTTCCTTTTTGCTTGGACTTTGGATTGAATGTGTTGCTACTCTCATGCACAACAAGTGCATGGACATTGGAACCCTTGATTGTCCCCATTTTGATGAGCTTATCTTGCTCATGTGTTAGGGACTCAATAAACTAATCCAATGTTGACATTTTCCACATTGCTACCAAAATGAATCTCACTGTATGGAATGTTGAGACAAACAAAACATACTCCGAACCAAGTTTTTCCAAATAAAAAGGATTAATTGATTATGTTAAGTTGATTTGTCAATACCACATCCCTTAAGATGAAGAAGAAGGGAATTGAACTTAGTGAAGAAGTCCTGGATGTTATCAAATCTTGAGAGAAAGAATAAATTGTATTAACTGAATGATTAAAAATAATAATACACATTATATACTATACATGGCTAAGTGAATGTGCCATAGTAGTGATCTAGAGAGATATATAGACTCACTGACAGAAACCGAAGTAATCTACCACCTAGTCCTAGTTAATTGGTCCATGAAATCATTAGTTAACTAAGTCACACGTGTGGAGGTGAAAAAAACTAAAGCATGCACATGATATGAACCCTCTTGCTTGCATGCATATGATATGTGCCCTCCTAGTGAGTAAATCAAGGTGAAAATGCAACTGCATGTGTTAAAATCAAGGTTTCCATGCATAAGTGTCCCCCATTAGTCTAATTGAGGTGTAACTAACTTTGAACTGAAGAGGGAAGGCACCCTATTTTGTATGAGGTGCCCTAATTTGTAGGGGAATATTCTCATCTATGGAAGCGCCCTCAACATTAGACTATCAACTTTAGGAAAACAATTACCTAGGTGAGTGTGTAATATCTCCAACATAATTACTAATAAAAACACTTACAAGAATGCCACCCCTTTAATCTAGAATGCACTATGAATATTTTTCTACATCTATACAAACTATAAATATTTGAGGTAAGAATGAATAATATTCTTATTACCTAGATCCCTCGGGGGGAAACTTAATTGGAAAGTTCCATGATATGAAGTGTTATGTTCGATGAGGTTCCGATTTCAAATCCCCTCAATTTACTCGTGCCCGCGGAAGGGGCATATGTATGACACCTAGAGGTTATAGTGGTAGCGGTCGAAATTGACCCCATATCACGCAAGTACAAGACCGCCCAGTTTCCGATTCCAATATATATATATATTACCTAGCAAGTAATGTTTTGCTTGCCACACTTGTTCACAATGGTGCACATCTCCTAATCACATGTTTTGTAATTGCACATGACATAATTGAAAGTATATGAATGATATGAAACATGATTCTCTAATTGAGTGAGGATCATTCCCATGGAGTATGTACTTGCATCAATCTCAATATTAAAAGGTTGAAATACTTCTATTAAGATTCCAATTAGCATTGAACAAAGTATATGCTTGATTTCCTCAAATGTTTCGTATTGTGACTGAGAATTCAAAGATTAGTTTTGTGTGGTCATGTAATATTTGATTGAGGATCCTTGTTAAATATTATAACTACATGAAAAATTCTAGTATACGATTTATAAAGAAAGGAAGTTGTGGAGCTCCATAAGATTTATTGAGGTAGGCCATACTTGAATGACTTGTATCTTTGTTGGATAGATATGGAATCTTGTGCCATTGATGACATAACCAAGACATTTGATCCTTTCATGAAAAAGGAACACATGGAAATCCTATAATATAAATTGTTCTTACGCAAAGTTTGTAAGATATTCATGATATGATCTATTGGGTACGCATCCCATGTTCTCTTGAATATAAACACGTCATCTAAGTACATGACCATAAATTGATATTTAAACGGTTATAGTACACTTTCCATCAACTTCATGAAGGTAATTAGCACATTGGTGAGCCTAAAGGGCATTTCCAACCACTCATACAAATGCTTTTTAGTTTTGAAAGTCATCTTCCATACATCATGGGATCAAACAACACCTAGTGATAACCATGCACGAGGTTTGACTTAGAAAAAATTTGTGTGCCTCTAAAGTTATGTAGAAGGTCATCACTTCATGGAGTAGGATAATTGTTCTTAACAAAGATCTTTTCAAGTGTGCTATAATCAATGTATATGTGTTATGTCCCATATTCACTTAGTGCAAGCACTAGATGAATTTTGTAGGAGGAAGAACTTGTCATGATATACCCTTTGTTTATAAATTCTTGGCTTTGCCTCTTGATCTCTTTATTGTCTCAGGTGGAATTGTAGTAAAGTGGTCCATTTGGTAGAGTGGCACTTGGAATACAATCAAGTGTTTGAACCTAACACTATATAGGTACCTTTGTTAGGTCCTAAAGAACATTGATGTAATCCTATAGAAGCATGTTAAGCTACATTTGATGGGTAAGGTGCACAATGAAAGATAATTGAGTTTATCCCACCATATTATGCTTGATCTATGGGAATATCAGAAAAAGTATGAACATTTGGATGGTATTGCTAATCTTTCAACACTTCTCTATACTAGCGAGGGGGAGCTTAGGCCTTGAAATAATATTTAGTACGAGGTAATGTTGTTCTCCAATATTAATGAAAACTCCTTACAATTGCAATTTATAAATTTCATGTTGCTCCTATGTGAATGACTTGTCAAGTAACATATTGCAAATGTCAAAAGGTGCCATTCCACTTAGTATTTCATCCTTAGAGGGTTTTATGGCATATTGAAACTTGCATTATTGTGTGATGTGCACTTTCTTAACCTAGTCCAACCAACCAATGGTGTATGAATATAGGTGAGGTATGGTAGGAAAGTTGACATTTTTTTATTGTTCCAATCATGATTAAGGTATCCTAGCCCATATTATCCACAGTAAAATGTAGATGTTGACTAATGAAAAAACCATGCTTTTTCTTCTTGTGGTTCTATATAATTGGCATATGTGATTTCTACCAATGTAGTGAGCATTATAGAGTTGGAGGATTTGAGTTCATACTCCACAACTTTCTTACCCTTGTTCTATATCATAGGTAATTTGTGTTTGTGCTAATAGAACCTTACACGCATGACATTCTTCATTAAAATGTGTGAAATGTTTTGGGAAGCTACACCACTTCCCAAATTTGTTATGCACTTTGTGTGTGCTCTATTTTCCACAATCTTGGCATTGTCCCTTGTTTTAAGTGCATGGGTGTTAATATTATGATTTTTAATTATGTTTTCACTATGAATTGCATTTATTTTGGTTTGTAAAGTAGTTTTCATTTGAATTATATTTCCATAATTTATGGAACAGTTCTTCAGGTGAATCATATTTTAGATCTTTCCTTTGAACTTTATCACATAGAGATAAGCATACTTGATATTGTTAATGCTTAGGTCTATCATTTTAGTCTAGTTTCATGTAAGGGTGTAAATTGTTGTAGTAGTTTATCACTTTATAACACTCTATTTCATGAAAGTCCAGTCAATATATAAAACTATAAATTTATCTATGTTTTATTATATGGCTTTCTTGAAACATTGGTGATTGTTTCCACTTCATGTATGGACCATCATAATACTTGAGTGGATAATATTCATTGCACAATACCTCAACACATTTACACTTAGTGTCAATCAGTTAATATTGGTCCTTGCATTGTCTCATGTGTGACTTCCACTTGCAAAGTGTAGTTGGTGTAATTTTTAGTGTCACAAAGGCTATCTTGTCTTTTTCCATGAAATAGTTCACAACAAAGTAAGCCTTAATTTTATGGAATTTGCAACCATCCATCTAGTGCCTTCATTGAGTTTTCCCTCAAATTGTGAGATATGTAGGTTGAATTACACTTTGAAGGGTGAATGTCCTCCAAAAAGTTGTTATTGAATGTTAAATAGGGAGTTCAAGGAGGTATTAACCGAAATAGAAGCTATACAATTTGATAATGCATGTTGACTTGTTGGTTCTATATGGATTCATCAATAAAAAAATACAATATTTGTAATGAGATATGTGCTAGTGTGAATGCTATTGTTGGGAGGTACCTCCATCTAAGACCATTTTGGACCAACTAATTGAGGTGTAAGAGGAAACTTGTGCTTCTAGTACCTTGAACTCATTTAAATGAACATTCAAAATGAAATTTATTACTACCAAATAAATTTCAAATGCACAAATACTTTGATACATTAAGGTGCATTGACAATACTAAACTACTTTCACATTTCACTTTGATTCCATTTGAATGGGTGAGAAGAGTTATGGAACCGTGTAATATTATAACATCTAATGATATAAATCACCTAGATCCAAAGAGATATCTAAGGGATAGACAATATTTAGAGAGAACCCTACATTATGAGCAAAATCTAAATGCACAAACCGGATGATTAGATATGAAAACATAGATAGATTGAGATTTCGCTTAGTAAATGAAGTAATAAATGTGTGGAATCAATGTTGTGTATATCAACAATAGATGCCAAACAACCTAAATAATGTATTACATTAATATAATGAAAAATACACAAAACATTTGAGAAGGGATGCAATCAGAAGAGTTCTACAAAAAGTTTACACAATAACAAAGTATAATGTTCCTTCTTTGCCTCTCATGAGAGAAGTCATTGCTTGTTTATAGTAATGTTAGAATATTGCAAAAGTACAAATCGCTAGATGGAAATATACCAAAAGTATATGTGGATAGAAATCAACTAAAAAATATGTGGAAAAGAGAAGTCTTTTAGAAGGTTGTCAAAGTTTCCCCACTAGTTGGGCACTGCTTATGTGGCTATAATCATTCCATGTCAGATGGTGCATGGTACAATGCACCCTACCCATGTCACCATGCATATTATCTATTTTTCCATGTGTTCGACACTAGATTGGTGTATGGAGAGATGAGTAGGACACACACTGCTAAGTTTATCATTGCATGGACACTTCAATGCCTTGAGGAAGTGTTGTCACATTGTTGTTCCATGGTTATTGTTGTAGGTTGGGCACTAGTTTGGGTTTATTGCTGGTGTTGGTGTTGGTGTTAGTGCTTTGTGGGTAATTTGTACTTGTTGGATATAGGTGTTATGTCCATGTACACATTTCTTGTGATTACATAAATGCATGTGAAAAAGTGCAAAAGGGAGAAAAAAAAGTGACTGTTTGAAAAATCAATTTGAAATCTCACCCAAACCAACCAATCAACCAAACATATTGCATTTGATCTTATATCACACTAAAAATGGATCAAATGAAAATTAAAAAAAGTTAATTTAATCATTTGGAAATATAAGAATAATGACTTAAATCACAATTAAAAAGGGATGATTTAGTAAAAGGTTGATGTACTACTCAACGAGAGAGACTAGAGGCAAATCTTAGGAAAGTTGCCACCTACTCTCACCTCGATGGCCTTGCCTCTCACTTTATACTAAGGAGGGAAAGGTTCATAGTCTAGGGGTAATCCCTATGGCCAATCAAGATACATGTTGTAAAAGGGTGAGTTCCTTCCTAGATTGAAATTGACGATGAATTCTTGTGAATTATGAGTTAATCATGTACTTGAGTATGAGAGCATTGGATAAATTAGACGAGTGTGACAATATTAGATAACTAGATTTTTATTATCACCAAATAATATATTCATAATGTATCTTCATAAAAGAATGCTTAAATGTAACAATAACAAACCAATGTATCAATGATCTAAATTGAAATTAAGATATTTAGACATCCACCAAGTTATGTTTAGATTTACAAGTTATTAGGAACATTTAGATATCACATTCAGATCCATCCATCAACACAAGTATACTTTCAATGGTCAAGATACAAGAGTGCTTAGATAATTAAATATGAGATCAATTAAACATCATCACTTTGTCCAATAGATTATACTTGAAACCCACAAGAGACAATTTAAATGCTTAGCTTATGAAAAGATGCCGACGCTATGTGTATCAAATCATGAAAGGAAACTTATAAGATGACACATTTATGATTGATTTATTTGAACTAGCACTTAGGTGAAATAATGATGAACTATTTAAATATGTTTATGATTCCTTATTTGCATCAGATTTAGCACAACAAAGATCACTCTAAGTAAACCAATGTTTGATTCAATTCTTAAGCACTATAATTTTTTATGCGAACAATTGCAAATGAATGTTAGCTTCTAAGCAAGTCATTTGAACACATTATGCATCGAAATGAACATTAAGCATGTTTCAAGCATGAATCAAGTGAAGTATTCCAAGATAGACACTCACATCATAAAATTCTAGCATGTTAAAAGGGAAAGAAGTGAGACATTAAGCTCTTGGATCATCATTCTTAAACACAAAATGTAACATTTACTCATTAAGAGTGTTATGTCATGGATCAAATGGAATATTTCAAAATAAAGCCTCGTCAAACAATTTTCTAGCCATAAAATATGCAAATTAAGTAGTGTTCCACAGGGACACGTCCCCCAAGGTGGGGGTCGTGGGGGACGTGTCCCCCACGTCCCCAGGACGGGGGGACATTTCCCCATGTCCCCTTTTTGGGGAGACGCAGGGGAACTTGGGGGGACGCAACTCCCCAAGGTGGGGGATGAGACTCCCCAAAAGGGGGACTCTTGGACGTCCCCCCTTGAAAAGGGGGACTTATGGATGTCCCCCGCCAAAAGGGGGACTTCTGGAAGTCCCCCCCAAATTTTTTTTGCCCAGTAAGACTTAAAAAAGAAAAAAATAAATAAAAAAATAAATAAAATTAAAAAAGAAATATATATAAAATTAATCTATGTTATTGTTGAGATTTATCATATTATCATTATTATTTTTATTTTTGAAATTTTATTTTTGAAATTTTTTATATTATATATGTGACGTCCCCCTATCCCCCATTTCCCAAAAATCCCTAAAATTTGGGGGTACTTCCACATGTCCCCCTTGTGTGTCTCCCCGCACCCGCGTCCCCTTGTCCCGGAGTCTTGGTGGAACATTGAAATTAAGTGAGATGTTAAGGCTTATATTGAAAATCATTACAAGGTATATTCCATTGATTTAGAGTGTTTTGGGACTTAGGTCATTTACTTCATGAAACATTGGATTAGATAAGTGAAATTGCAATCAAACCATAATCCCATGAGGCATCTCCCAAATAATAAACCAATCAACAAATTAAACACTCAAGACATCAAATATGTAATCCCTTTTTATCATTGTTTGAGAGCAATAGGTATAATTAAGCATGGATTAAGCAAAAATGTCAAGACTTAAGCATGTCACAACTCTTAATGCATATGTTTCCAGCACTTTGATCCAATAAAGATAGACTCAAATAAAGAGATTTAGCAGGAGATAAACACATTTGATTTTATATAGTGATTTACTTAAATCTATTCAAGAAGAATTTACTTTAAAACCAAATATCCAAGTAGATTTACTAGTTAATTGCTTATTTAAGGCATGAAACTAGTAAAAAGAAACTTGCAAAATGTTAGTAGATCTTGAAAAAAATAAACAATTTTGCAAAATTTCCAAGTCTACACTACATCAAAAAGGAAAGTTAGCCACAAGACTTGAACCAACAATCTAGATCTAAAGATAGAATAAGTTAAACCATAGATTGCAAACAAATAGAAAAAAAGGAATTTGTTTTTAAAGGTTTGGCTGAGGAAGTCAAAGAGTATACCAATGCCTACCTTGCTTTGGATATGGGGTCACTTGCATCGCTTAAGTGTTGTTCATTTACCTTATGTGTTGAAGTTATATGCACCATCTAAGGATTTTCCTATAAGCATCAACATATATACTATGTATTGAGGTCACATGCACCAACAAGGATTGGGCTATGAGCATCAAAGGAGATACATGAAATCCATGAAGTGTGGTTGGGAGGGTTGGTCCTATGAATATCCAACCTAAGTATTACAAGGTGAACTCTAAACCTAGTCTAGTGCAAGGGGGTAGTACCCTAAGATGTCCACACTCAATCCAAAATAAGTATACCTTAGTTTCAGAAGGAATAAGGCAAGTAGAACTATACCTTAGTTTCCTTCTTAGTATGGCATCATGCCCTTTTATGACCTTGTGATAGCTCCTTCCTCCAACATAGCTGCAAATAAAAAATATCTTCCAATATACCCTTGAATAAGCATAAAAGAATAGACAAAATTACTCAATATCTCTTGGAAAAGCAAACTAGTTTTGTCTCAATATTCTCCAAAAAAAATAAAATGAAGTGGAACCATCATATAGATAAAGTGCCTCATGAAACCATGAGTGAAAACCATGTGCAAATATAAAACCATGAGAAAATACAAAACCATGAGCTCATACAAGGTGCTCTACCAAAACCATGGGAAAATACAAGAGGCTCCCTCAATACCATGGTCTAAAACCATCCTAAGAAAATAAAAAAATATATCATGAAATAACCACCTCAACCAACTCCAACATGTGAGTGGAATAGTCAAAGAGAAGAGTGTTCTCCACAAGATGCTCTAAGAACCCGCATGTGTGGAATCAAGTGGGATGTCGAGTGGTAAAAATGCAGTGATATTTTTCTCGTGATAGATTTAAAAATGCCACAACTATGTCATTTTACCTGATTTTCTATTATGAACACATTTTGGAAATATTGTGGTCATTCTACATCTAATGGCAATGATTTGGGGGAATTCTAGGCACTCTATCAAAATATAACTTCCTCTGAAATTGGCCACCCTCAAAACATGTGCTCCAACCACCTCAACAACCTCTAGAAATGGTCCAAGAAAGCAAGTGCACCCTCCTAGAAGGGTCTAGGTGGAACATGATGATGATGTGGAGTCCTTGCCATCGTCTAATGCACTATCACAAATCCTAATGTAGTGACATGTATCCAAATGCAATGTCACAGATCCCAAGAAAATGGCATGGATCCCAATGTAGATAGATTTGATTGTATATAGGTAGATATATCCCAATTCAATATCATAGATATCAAGGCAAGTACATGCATATCAAGGCATGATACATGGTTCCCAAGGCATAAATTCCACCCAAAATGCATGTACATGGATCCCAATATAAGGTGATCACTTACAGTGGTGGGTATAACCCCTTTACAAGTCATTAGGTGATGCACACAAACAACATAATATAAGTTAATTTTAAATTTTTCCTAAGTTTTACCATGGGAGGAAAACCTTAACCCTTATACATGTGACAAACCCTTATAACTTATGAAAGGGGAAGGGGAAATTTCATGTATTAACCCTCAAAGTCATGTAATATGATATATAGATCTTTATTCTTGTCCAACTAGCTTTCAAGAGCTAGGAATATTCAATACATAAACCTTTAAGAGGGAGCTTTAGCTTTGAATCATTGTTTCCTCAACATTGTTTCTTACTACCCCTTTCTTTAATTTTACTTACTTTCTTTCATTTATAAAGTCTCGTTTTCTTTAGATATGTATCATTAATCAAGGACTAGGGGAATTTTCCTCGTGGCTAGGTGGTTGTTGATAAAAGAATTTGACCACCTATATTTCCCGCTCTTTGAATAACAAAAAAAAATCAATATTGGAAGAAGGAAAATTTGAAATATTATCAGTTCATTATGTATCCCTCAGTCTCAACTTTGTCATGCATTTTTGGATTCAAAATCTGAGTTTGTAAGCTCAATATATCTAGGTCTTTGTCTAACCACCCAAAAAAAATCATTTTTCCATGTGCAACATAACTAAGATATTCTTGGAACTTATTTTTTCTTAGTTATGTTCTTATCGCTTAATACTAAGTCTTCACTTATTCTTTTTTTCTTGGTTCGTGTTCTTAGTTTTTCACTCCATACATTTTCTTAGTTCTCACTCTCCCACTTCCAATTTTTGGACCTCACTCCTACTTCGGACCTACACCCCATTTTCCCCTTACCTCCATGCCCCTTATCTCCGCATTGCATCCCTTACTCGTCCCCTCTCCACTCATCCCTCTCCCCACTCACCCACACTTAAATCATTTTTTCCTCAATCCCTCATGCAGATCTCCCTCATACGAACCCCCTACACTCCCCCTCTCACTCTATATCCCTCTCTCTCATATGAACCCCCTATGCTCCCCCTCTCAATCTATATCCCTCTCTCTCATACGAACCCCCTATGCTCCCCCCTCACTCTTCATCTCTCACTCTGCATCGACATCCCCTCCCTTATCTCTCCTTCCTCATGAATTCCCTCCTTCCCACTTCTCGTTCCATTTTCTCCCTCCCATTTTTAACTTATGTATTAAACTAATAACAAGAATTACCAACCAAGGAGAACACTCCATAAACCAACCAATTGTATCATGACATGTAGCATCATATCAGACTGTGACACGTGGGTTGTTTGGGTGTTGACTCATCAATGAATAGGTGATGCATTTTTTCTGATTGGGCACTGATTGGGCACTTACTGGATGATGATTAGGCTACCAAAGTTTTAATTATTTCATGAATTATTTAAGGGGTCGAATCACTAAGTCTTTATAGATTGTATATGTTTCACACTAATTCCCTGTTAAAGATTTTAATATATACACTAAAACTTCCAAAAATCCTATGCATGTGGGATATCAATTTGAGGGAAAAAGTCGAAATTTCAATGGAGTGGAAGAAATTAGATCAAGGGCTAAGATTAACCTGTAAGTTAAATGAATGGTTGTTTAGCATCAAATCTTTTGAAGGCTATAACGTGAGATATGGGAGTTGGAATTGCGCAAACTATACCTCCTTGGAAAGACATTTCGATGAGAATGATGTTGAAACAGGTTTCAAGGGTTGGATTTGGCCATATTTTTCTCAGAAATTGAAAGAACAATGAACAAAATTGGTATGTCTTGCTGATAAATCTGTTTGACCACTCAACTTCCCGAGGTCATATATTAAGATCGAGAACTCCAAATTGTGCTTAGGAGGACCCATTGGAAAGATGAAATGACGAATATTGCATCTAGAATGTTTTAAATAGCTGAAAAATCAAATATCTTGCTCATAAAATTAAAACACGCCCCCCTTTTGTTAAAGGAAGTCAAATTGGAAAATTTGAAAATAAAGTTTATTAAATAAATTTTATTAAAGGAATAAGTGGGCCCTATTTGGAGGCACAAATTTCAATGACATAAGTCATTAATGAGACTTCAATCAAGGATTAAATAAAAGTTATTTACTCCAAAAAGGAATTGTGTGGAAAGTTCTAGAAAGGAAAACCCTAACTACTTCAAGAACATTGAAAGCATATTTTAAAAGGGAAAGACAAGGCATCATCAAGTGGTTGGTAGTCAGAAGTTTCTATAGTGGTGAAGAGTCTGCAAGAAACAAATTTATATCTCTCCAAGATTCAGTGGACTTGCCTACTAAAACTTGTCTCTCATCTTTTTCTTCTTTTTGTTTCTTTCCATCAAATCTTCCATGAATGTAATGAGAACAGGAAGATTTGGGTCTGAGCAATTCTTTCTTTGAAATCTTCAATTATCTTGTAACATTTCATGTCTAGAGGATTAAGATCCCTCCTTGTAAAAATGAAATTGATATTTCATTCAGTTTATTCATTGTCATTGAAACTTTATGGAGGTTGTTTCAGCTCTCTTTTTTATGATATTATTAAACTTTCCATATTTGGGATATTGTTATAAACTTCTTCTACAGAGAACTACTCGAGGCACTACATTAGTGATTACTTTGACTTGAGTTGAAAGCATGTGATTTCAAATGTATTTCCTATCAAAATCATTTCTGGGTTATAATGAAGTTATCATTTAAAGTTCTTTGAAGACCTTTAATTTCTTTGTCTTGCAAAAGTGATAGCATATTCCAAGTTCAATTTATCTTACAAGAAAAAAAGAATGGAAGTTGAATAGAGACTCCAAAACCTTGTAGAAACAAAAATTTGTTGACACACTTCATCTTGTATTTTCTTTAAATGATATGATGTATATTTGTATAGTTGTATATAAAGGTTTTACATTTGTAAATATTAGTTTTCTTGGAATATATATCATGGTTTTCTCTTTAGCATTCACCCTTTACATTTGTTGCAAAACCATAAATGAAAATTCCAATATTTCATCCAAAGAGGAGTACCACCTCTCTAAAAACATGGGGGATTCATATCCTCATGAGGTTGAACTTAATACCATGAAACAATATTTTAGATCAACAATGGCATAGCTCAAGATTTATCATTTTTGGCTCTTAATTTTTTGTTTTCTCTTCACCTCTAGCCTTTTGGGCTTATTTGACTTAGGATTTCTTAGCTAGAACTTTTTGAATGACATATGAGGAATCGAGCAAGAGAGGGAATAAGTTTATATGAATGAGATGGAAATGAATGGGGAAGATATAAAGTGTTATGTATGGTGGGGATATGGAGCACACTACATCAACCTGTTTATTAATAGTATAAATATGACTCGGGACTTGATGACAGTTCTAAAGGATAATTATGGTCCCCATGGTACGACGAGGAAAATAGTATAACCATTAATGTTATGAAGTGTTACTATATCACACTTTAGTGTTTACCATGTTCATAACTAGTTTAGAAGTTCTAACACCATGTCTAAGTATCAAACCCATACATGAGAACATAGCATAACAAGTGAAGTAAAGAAAACTAAACCAAGGTACCATAACTATGTGCAATGAAGCATAGTGTACCAAGTGCATATGCATGTGTCATCTAAGGTGTATGAGAGATGATATGACATGGTTGAGTCATCTAATTAGGAGTGAGGCAAGACCATCATATGTTTGAAGGAGCAAACTGAAAGAGTAACTATGAGTATAGAGTGTAACGCCCCCCAACTTAATTGAGGAACATTACTACATGGAATACATATAAAAATAATTTTTTCATGCTAACTCATTTCCTGTAGCTTGCCAGCTACAAATTATACACAAAATTAAATAGATTCTGATACCCATAAGTAAATGCCTCTACAAAATTATAAATGAACATGAATGCATCTAATAAATCATATACAACAACACATTAACCATTCTCATACATAGGGTAAAATGCATATCCATAAAACTCATAAGAAAAATTTGAAATTAGATAAACGCTAAGTATATTTAAAAGAAATTTTGTGCAACTAGCTTCTTGGGAAGGATGTTCCACCCAACCATAAATGTGTTGGTCTAAATCTCAAAAAAAAGTCACCCCTAAGATGGGGCTAGGAATACACAAAAGAAGGGTTCCTCTCACATTCTACTCATAGCTCATTAACCCACAACTCACTGGTATTCTCCTACAATTATCCTGAATTTCCTCCATCTCTCTTTCTCTTTACCTTCCCAACCCAAGGAATGTACCCCATCACTTCTCTCAGTCCATCAGACATCCCATTTGTTTACTAGAGTTTCTATGGCACATGTAACTAGGAATCTCTCTACTGGGAACTCAAGGGAGCTCACTGCCAAGAAAACTACCAGCAAATGACAATAAACACTTGTTGTTACAATGCAAATCCCACATGAGTTCACTCTTTAGGCCTGGAAACCTGGCTCTTCAGTATTGAACTACAAAAGGATCCAAAAACACTCCAAAATGCTCCATAATTTACCCAACATTCTTTCTCTAGCTATGGTGCTATTTTTCCCTACTTTCTGCTTGTTGTTCATGCCCAGACTGAATGTGAAAAATTGTCTTTTTTCCCCATATGAATTTCCTCTATTTTCCCAAGATGATTGACTGCTCATTTTTCCCAATGTTGATTGTACTTCAGCCCCATGCTTCAAATAAATATGGGATGTGACTTCTACACCCACCCTCTGATAGGTATTCAGTGATTGGGCTCTCATACACTCAAACATAAAATAGAAGGTTTTCCCAAATGATAATAAAATTCAAAAATATGGGTTTTAATTAATACCAATAAATCATTTTCCCCTTAAACCCCTCTTAAAAACTCCTAGGAATTCCCCTCTCTTTTGGATTAATCCGCCCCCATCTCTGTCCATATTCCCAACAATTGACATCACATTATTTTTTATTAAAATTAGAAAATACAATTTGCATATTACAATTATTGGCCATAGACACATTCATATCTATATTATTCATTAATTAAAATGGGGATTATAGTGGGGTGTTACATTCCCCCTCCCCTACAATTGTGCACTATCCTCAGTGAAAAACACCATGCCAAAATAAATATTCAAATTTACATCATAATATTCTGAAATATAAAATTTTGAAATCTATTTACTCTCCAATAGCAGTCCCAACCATAAGCTATCGTTCTTCTCAACCTGTTAACCCAAGGAATGCACCCCCTTCACTGCTCTCAATCCATCGGGTTGCACCATTCCTTTATCAGGGATATTAGTGTAGGTGACCAAGAATTATGAGATGTGGTTTTGGAACTTTAGCTGCCCAAAATGGAGTATTTCATTTTTAGGTTCTATTTTCTTCAAAATTGACAAATATTTGCGTGGATTCCTCCTACATAGTTTCTTTGTGATCCCATGTTGCATATTCAAGACCATATCAGTTCCATTGAACCTTTACTATCCCTATGGCCTTGTTCCAGATCACTTTGAATTTCCAGTCCAGGATGTGTATTGGTTCCACCCGGAAATCCCCTTCGTTTTCCACCCGGATCATAGTCCAATAAATTATGTGGTTAGAGTTAGGAACATATTTATTTAATAATGATACATGAAATACATTATGCACTATCATGGATATAAACAATGCTAGCATGTATGCAACTGACCCTATCTTCTCAAATGCTTCAAAAGGTCCACAATATCTTGCTGCGAACTTTGGGAAGAAACCCAATCTCATCAAACTTCTTTTCGCTTTAACTTTTAGAAAAACATGTTTTCCCACTATAAAATCCTTGAAAACTCTATTATTGTCTACATAAATTTTCTGCCAGTCCTGGGCAACTTTTAAATTTTGCATGATCCTTATCATCTTTGCTTCCATTTCCCTTAACAATTATATTCCAATGACAACTATGTTTGATGGGTTATCCCAACTCACTGGTCTGTTACACTTCTTGCCATACAATTCTTCAAATGGGCTCATTTTTAATGAGGCTTGATACCCATTATTGTAAGAAAACTATACTAAGTGGATATAATCTTCCCACTTTGATGGATAGTCCATAACATACAATCTAAGCATGTTTTCAATGATTCTATTAGTCCTCTTTGTTTTCCCATTTCACTCTAGGTGATACATTGTATTGAGATTTAATCTTGTTCCAAAGACTTTGAACAAACCTTTCCAAAAATTAGAGGTAAACTTTGGATCTTTGTTTGAAACAATTTCCTTAGACACCCCATGTAGCATGATAACTTCCTTCATGTAATTCTCTACAATATCTATTTCCTTGTGCATTATCTTCACAGGAACAAAATGTGCATCTTTTGTTAATTTATCCACCACCACCATGATGGAATCGCGTTGCTTCATTGTCCTAGAAAAATTTGTAATGAAATCAATTGTAACCACTTACCATTTCCACTCAGGAATGGGCAATGGTTGTAGCAGCCCCTCTGGATGTCTATGCTTTGTCTTTACTTTCTGGCACTCTAGACACCTACCTATGTAATTATCCACTTATTTCTTCATTCCTGGCAAAAAAAGTTTGATTCTAACAACTGCAATTGTCTTTTGATATCCCAGGTGCTCAACATATGGTACATCATGCATTTCCCTCAAAATTGTATTTTTCAGCTCACCAGAATTTGGCACATATATTTCCCCCCTATACATGAGGATTCCATCCTCTTTCAACTCATAATAATTAATTTTCTGCTGTAAATTTCCTTGGTGTAATGTTTCTTTTGTTTTTAAATATTGTTGATCTAAATTTGCATCCTCTAACATTATGGCTTTAAATTTATGTCGAACATGTTGATGGCTGAAATATGATTTTCATGATCTCTTCTCCTGAGTGCATCAACCACGTAATTTTCCTTTCCTTTATATGCTTTATTTCAAAGTTATATTCACTTAGAAATTCAATCCATATAGTTTGTCTGGCATTTAATGTTGGTTGTCCAAACAAATTCTTTAGACCATAGTGGTTTTTCCTTAGCTCAAATATTCTCCCCATGAGATAATGTCTCCAGATTTTTGTGCATGTATAATGGATTCTAATTCCAAGTCATGTGTAGGATAAATTCCTCTCATGATATTTTAATTTTTGGGACTCGTAGCATACCACGTGATCCTTTTGAGTGAGGAATCCACCAATCCCTTCCTTGCATGCATCAATGCACACCACAAAATCTTCATCTGGATCCACAATTTTTAAGATTGATGCAGTTGCCAAAATGTATTCCAGTTGCTGAAAGCTCTCTTCACACTTGGAAGTCCTTTCAAATTTCACTCCCTTGTTTTGCAAAGAAGTGATTGGGATTGCAATCTTTAAAAATCCTATTATGAATCTCTATTAATAATAGGTAAGACCCATAAATGATCTTACATCTGTCACATTTCTTGGTGGTGACCATCCTCTAATGGCCTCTGTCTTCTCAGGATCAACTGTTATCCCATCTGCTGAAATAATGTGCCCCAAATAGTGAATCTTCTTTTGATAAAATATGCTCTTACTTAGTTTGGCATACAATTTATGCTCTCTCAAAACTTGTAGAACCATTCTCAAATGATGCTCATGTTCCTCTTTTTTCCTTGAGTAGATAAGAATATCATCTAAGAAAACAATTACAAACTTGTCCAGGTACTCCCTGAACACTCCAATCATTAGGAACATGAAAACTATTGGGGAATTTGATAGCCAAAGTGGCAATATTGTAAATTCATAATGCCCATATATTTTCCTCAACATTGTCTTATTGATATCCTCCTCTTTTATCCTCACTTGATGATAACTTGATCTCAAGTCAATTTTAGAAAATATCCTTGCACCCTTCAACTAATCAAATAAATCATCAATCCTTGGCAAAGGATATTTGTTCTTTATGGTGACCTTATTCAGTTGTCTGAAATTAGTATACGGCCTTAAGTTTCTATCATTATTATTTACAAAAATAACTGGGGCTCCCCAAGGTGAAACACTTGGGAATATATACCTCTTCTTCCAAATCTCTTCAAGATGCATTTGCAACTTTTTCAATTCTGGTGTGCCCATTCTATAAGGTGTCTTGGACACTGGGTCAACTCCTTGCACTAAATCAATAGAGAAATCAATTTCTCTCTTTAGTGGAAATCCTAGGATTTCCCCAAAAACATCTTCAAAATATTTTAAGACTAGATGGTCTTCAATACTTGCCACTTTATCTCCGACTGCCTCTTCCATATGGGATGCAAAAATTTGGCATCCCTTCCTAAAACTCTTTTTCAGCTACATGGATGAAATTTCTCTAACAAATACAGCTCTCAGAATTCCTTGAATCTTTCCTTGCTTCCCTCCTGTTGATGGGTCCAAATGGCATGTCAAACAAGTAAGGGAGAACGCCTGATGGTAGTTCCCAATTAGACCTAGTCTCATTTGGTGTAGCATTTCCAACCGATATGTGGGCCGGGTTGCCGCTAAGAATTAAAATAATGAAAAGGGGAAATACAACAAACTTTCCCCCAAAGCATTCTAATTAATTCTAAACCTACTCTAAAATGAAAGAAAATTAATCCAACCTAACTACTTCTAACCTATCCCATGGGGAAAAAACTAACAAATGAGCATAGATTAAAGTGATATTTTGACAACATAAATAGTTCATGGGAACCAAGAATAAGTTAAGATAATAATATTTTAGATATCATCTCAAGTAGTTGAAGATGAGACCTGTAACATTATCCCTATACTCATTAGAAATCACAACAACATAAGAATTCTAAATACTAAGCACATAAATAGTCCATATGATCATCACCCATAAAACTTAAATGACAAATACATGTGTAGAGTAATCCCACAAGCATTTGAAAACACTTATGACTTCAAAACACCTTCTACTTTTCATATATTCGGAAAAAATAATATTATCAGTGTATACAATGGGAAAAGTCCCTTATTACATCCAACGAGTCCTCTTTTATAAGACAAGAGAGACTCTTCAACTCTTGTGATTATTCATTTCATTTCCCTTTCTTTTCTCATTTTACATTTCGAATTTCTTTTACATTTTCGAAAATGAGAATGTGAGCATTATAAATAGAAGTTGAAGAGAGTCATGGGTGGTATTTTCTCCCTAAGGTAGTTGACAAATGATATTCATTAAAAAATATTATTAAGTCTTCCCATTGATGCATTGTTCTATTCCTCGACTTATTCTGGGAGTTTCTAGTGTTATCATTCTGAAAAAGATCATCCCATATCATTCTTCTTTGTCTTATTCTTCCAACATGCCCTTATAGGTTCGATTTCGACTCATGTAGCTTCAAATGTGACTACTTGAACACTACACATCCCATTTTCCAATTTAATTGGGGCCTCTTATGATTTCTATGTTTTACAATAAATTTCACCCTCAATGTGTCATTACTTATTCTGAAATCATATTCTACTCTCTTCTAGCTTTCCGTCAAGCTATCATGGGCCTAATTTCGTTGCATGTAGCCCTAGATATGGTCATCTGAAATTTGCACAATCAATTTCCCCCCAAATTCATGACATGTTGTTCTACGAATTCTGAGTTTTTTCGCTATTGTTTTGTCTTGAATTCCTCTCTCATCACATTCCTCATCACGATACCTTTCCAAAAAGTTATCATAGGCTCAATTCTGACACCTATAGCTCAAGCTATGATCGTTTGAAAAACGGTGCTCAACAACCCTTAATTTGTCTATGAGTGAATCTTGGTCATTGATGTTTAACCTGGAAATAAACATCCCACATGCATAAGGAAATCCAAAATTGAATGGTTAATATAGTTTTATCCCCTTAACTAATTTGTATAAGAACTTAGGGAATGCATAGGACCTAAGGCTTGTAATGTAATTTTGGCATGGCTATTATTCCGAGAGATAATGTTTTTTATGGTATAACATTCCAAAATATTAAATTAATATCCAAAAAGTCAAACCCTCCAAAAAAATATTAAAATAATGCATGTTCTGATGGTTCTTTGGGGTCTCGTGGGAGGAAGGTGAGGTAAGTCTAGGTAAAAACAAATCCCGATGGTAACTCCCCGGTGGCTAAGCTTCTGATGGTTAATAGCTCATCCCATTGGGGTCCTCATGGTCGGAAGGTGAAATTTACGTGTGGTTCTTTGGGGTCTTATGGGCGGAAGGTGAGGTAAGTCTAGGTAAAAACAAATCCCAATGGTAACTCCCCGGTGGCTAAGCTTATGAGGTTAATTCCCCCTCCCCAAAAAATATTAAATAATTCCATTCCCAGTGGCTTTAAAAATATTAAAATAATTGGATTTCTGTAGGATTAAAACATTAAAATGATATCATTTCTGATAGCTCATCCCATTGGGGTCCTCATGGTCTGAAGGTGAAATTTATGTGTGACGTGTGGTAATTAAAGTCTGATGGTAACTCCTCTGATGGACTAATGTTAACATTATATAATAATGTGGTCAAAATTAGTAGGCATGATCCAAATTTATGAGCAGAACGAAATGAATAATAGATTGAATAGAATAACACAAAGATATGGAGAAAAACAACATATATCCAAAGAACAATAACTTCTATTGAATAAATAAAATAGGTTGAAAGTGTAAAATTGTAGAACTGAAAACAACTTGCTCGAATGGTGGTAGCTATCTCTGAGAGTATATGTGGTTTCTACATGCATCTATTTTAGAAGAATGATTACAATGAGGCTCCAGAGGCCTTTTTAACATTACTCGTGAATGCCAAAACCCTAGACATCCAAAAACCTAACCCTAGGAGGTGAAACACCAAAATTTGTGTGGGCCCCAATGGGTAAGTTGGTACCTCAACTTCCTAGGGTCGTAACTTTTGCATACGACCTGCGTTTTAGGTGTGTGATATCCTATTGGAATGGTATTTTCGAGAACTACACATTATTCCGTCAAACTCTGGCTCGTCTATAGTTTGACTGTGACAAGCCAAAAAAACATTGTTTAGGGCCACAAAACATCCTTGGAAGTACATAATAATGTACTAACATGAAAACATCCAAAATAATCCATTTGGAATGGGTGGGTGGTCACCTATCTCCATCTGGAAGCAATGTAGCGCTTCAGACAACCCCAGAAGTGTAGAACCCACAATTACAAAGAATTACAAAAGAACATGTTCAACTAAAAACTGTCAAGAGGAGACAATTGGAATAGGTGGGTGGCCACCAATATCCACCTGGATCAAGGCCATCGAAGTATATATTGAAAATAACAATTAAACCATTATGATGGCACAATCCAATGAGTTCTCCCGATGAGCTAGGTTTTGAAATATTAATAAAATATTCATATGGTTTCTAAAAGTGTTCGGGAGGATGGGATAAAGAGTTCCACGAAGATAGGAGGTGTGTCTTAGATGGTAATTTCCCATGGAAGCTACCATGAAGTAAATGTGAGGACCAATGGGGAGAAACTTGGGGATAGGTCTCATGGGATATTACGTTGAATTTTAATGAATGAGGAGAAAAAACAAAAAAAAAAGTTAAATTAAAAACTAAATTAAATGAGAAAAATAAAATCAATATGCACAACCTGGGACTTAGGAGATAAAAGGGGAAAAAAATTAAGATGAAAATTAAAATGAAAAATAAATAAAAGAAATGAATATATAAAAAATGAAAAGTCAAATTGTTTCTAATTCAACGGGGAGTGAGGATGCACATATTATAAATTAGGTTTTGGGAAAAACACATCATGTAACAAATAGTTTATTCATGTAAAACAAATAGTTTATCTATGTAAAAAAAAATCCCGAACCATGTAAAAAACATTTTTAAAGTAAAATTTATTTACCTCATGTAAGAACAAATGCGTAGTCTAAATGTTCTATTTTTTGGAGTTTTAATGGGCATAATTTCCGATCAGTTTTTACTGAAATCTAGTAAAAATTGTTGGAATTCCAGAATTGATTGATTGAGCTTATATAATTTGAGTGCTCCAAAGGTTTTTAAGGGTGTTGAATCCATCGATGAATTCAAAACTGTAATTTAAATAACATAAAATGGCGATTTCACCAATATTTGTTTCGTTGGATTCTTGTGAAAAAGTTCAAAGAGTCGAATGTTTAGACAACGCCAATCAATTTTTACTGAAATCCGGTCAAATTTTTTTGGAACTCAAGAATTGAGTGATTGAGCTTATATAATTCGATTGCCCCAAAGGTTTTTCAAAGTGCTGAATCCATTTATGCATTCAAAAATGCAATTTAAATAATAGAAAATGGTGATTTCACCAAGATTTGTTTCATTGGATTCCAGTGAAAAAGTTGAAAAAGTCGAATGTTTAGACAACGCCAAAAAATAAATATCTAGAGTAACTCAAGGGAAAACTATGAGGAATAATAAAAACCATGAGAAATTACCATGTGCAATCAAACCATGTGTTTTTTCAAAACCAAGGGTAAAATGGAAATAAATAAATACAAAAATAATAAAAGATAAAAATAAAAAGAAATAAATGGATAAAATTAAAAATAAAATACTTTATATACAAAATATATAAAAAAATACAAATACAAATTAGGAAATTAGGCCAAGTTACACATGAGTCAAGGTTCCATGCTCTTCGTGGTTCCACTAGTCAGGGTTTCGCACCTAGGGGCCCAAAAATATGAGTGAGGTAAATCATGTAGGTTTCAAGTAACCAGGTGTCAAGGTGGGTAGCTAGGTCATATGGTGATCAAGAACACTCAGATTCTAATGCAAAATGACCAAGGGGAAGAAGGCGACACATCATGTGACAAATCAATGTCACAAGTAGTGACTCAGATGTTGAAAGAAGATCTACGCCAACCAGATGTAGGACACATGCCAATCTAGTCAAGCTAAACATCTCAGAGGGAAGTCCTGCTAAGATAAAAAAGACAGGGAATATGACCATATCAAGGAATAGGTTATTATGCTAGACCTCCATGTATGATACTAATTACGACAGATAACGAGTAAGCATTGGGTGACGACATGACATAGACCTACATCCATGAAGCTCAACAGGCCTTGGGCCTGGATTTTTCGATAAAGGGAAGGCCATAACAAGAACTTGATAGAGATAAATCTAAAGAGGCTTGGGGATAGGCCTACGAGAAGGGTGGATCAAATAGCCTTGCGAGCTTTGGACTTCGAAAGAACGGTAATACAAGGTCATGTTGCTTCCTAATGAGGGAGATCCTAGTAAGGATCAAAGTTTTGGACAAGGATCAAGGTTCCAGCCTCATCAATGCAATGGTTATAGAAACAAATCTAGCTTAGGCTTGGCCAAGACAAGTCTTAGTCCATAATCTTGATTGTTGGCTTCAAATGATAGACAAGATCCACATGGGGATAAATCTATGCAAGAGGAATACGATCAAGGGATTTCCCCACACACATTTCAAGGTTGGAGCAGTCATGTGAAGAAAGTGACACTGTGAACATGATCCTACAACCACAGAAAATATGAGATCAATTATGTGATTGAAAGGACACTTTTCAATACACCATAAACATTATATTCCCTGCCATTAACATACTTATAAAATATAATCATGGGTGGTTGTAGAAAAGTGACCTGAAAATTGCATGTGCCAAGTCTCAAACCTAAAGCAAGGATTAGTGATCTTGTAATTCAAGTCAAGTGTTTGAAACATAAGAGTATGATCAACATGTGAAAGCATAAATATGAAGACAATAAGCACAACATCCAAGCAAGAGGATGCAAAATTTAAGTGATTCATTCATAAAATCCTTCAAGAGAAAACTCATCCAAGACAATCATCAATCAAGATCAAACCCCCAACTCCCTCAAGGAAGAGAATGAATAAACATTGGGCTCAAATGGTATAATATAGGCATTAGGATTGAAATTTTAGTAGGGGGGCCCTTTCCTTTCACTTGTAAAAGCAAAGTAAAGGGGGGGTTGTTGTGGTCTCAACACCTCCCTCATCAGGACATGTTATTGTTTTGTTGTAACAGTCTAGGACATCATGGTGTTTTTCCAACCAATCCATGCCAATTAGATAGTCATATCAACCCAATGGTATGTTGTTCACATCTACCTTTGTGCTGAGTCCATTCATGTCTATTGGAAAATCCTTAACCAACTCATTGATCTTTCTCTTAGCCCCTATGGCTAACTTAACTAACCAAACTTTCTTATGATTACTCCTTAGCTAAATCTTTCAACAATGTTGTATTTTATGTAACTATGGATATCTCTATAATCAATTAAAATTTCTATGGGATGGTTATGAATCTTATGATCCACTTCAATCATCAGGGATTGATGTTAGAAAAACAGGACCATGGAGCAATAAAATAAAACAAATGCGGAAACAAAACACAGAAGATACATAATACAATAGAGACACAGATTTATGTGGTTCACCCAGTGTGGGCTACATCCACCAGAGAAATTGCTAGGTCCTTCCTTTATTATTATCCAACATATGAAGGGATACAACCTACAACAAACCCGTTGTGACTTCCTCTTCTTTCTCTCACAGTCTCCTATCTCAGAATACAATATTCACCATCAACCATAGCCACAATACATTTCCCTCATAAAAGAGGGTTGCCTTCTAGGGACAAAAACCCTAACATAATCTTTATCATTAGATCTGCGACCTTATAATGAACGGTCTAGATTTACAATGAAATTACAATATACATTTACAAGGCAATTTTTCCTTTGGGGGTTTCACCCTCAAACCCCCGATGGGGGCCCGCTTGCCCCCAGACCCCCCAGCTCGGGGGATAGCCCCCCCGGAACCCGCAGAGGGGGTACCCCCCCCTCTGCACTCCCCCGCATGGAAGAGTGTACGTACTTCTAGGGTGTAAATACTTCATGGTGTATAAACACGGCTGAAAGTAAAAGACCTCTAAATCAGGAAGATAATCAGGCTCCACAACCAACAATCTCCCACTTGGAGATTGATCTCAACAACTCCACCGCCGTTGTATATGCTGGACTCTGAACCTTCTTGGACCTGGAAAATTTTTCATCTTCATCTTCATTCTTGAAGACCAACTGAAACTGATCAAGAACTCAGTTTCTCCCTGGTTACTCCCTTTGTTAACATGTCTACAAGATTCTGGCTAGTGTGTATCTTTTCCAACTTCAAATGTCCATCTTCCAAGGCGGATCGTATGAAGTGGTACCTCAACTGTATATGCTTAGTCTTCAAATGGAAGGCTGAGTTCTTTGCAAGATGAATGGCACTCTCACTCTCACAGTACAACCTGCTATTCTCTTGCTTCTTTCCCAATTCCTCCATCAACCTCTGTAACCAAATCATCTCTTTACTAGCCTCTGTAGCAGCAACATACTCTGCCTCAGTTGTTGAAAGTGCAACAACCTTTTGCGGTTTTGAAATCCAACTTACTGTTGTTCCACCTATAGTAAACACATACCCTATGGTACTCCTCCTGCTATATTTATCACCTGCCATATCTGAATCAACATATCCTTGTAGAACAATTTCTGAACCTCCAAAACATAATGCATGATTAGCAG
>JASDQU010737977.1:236304-305282 GCA_032191745.1 Picea mariana
CCATGTCTTATCTGTAAATATGGATATACAACCTTCACTTGCCAACTTCCCTATTGAAATTAGATTTTTCCTTAAATCTGGAACATGTATTACCTCTTTCAACAACCATTGGTTTCCATTGCGTTGCTTTATTTTTACCTTTCCCATTCCAACAATTTTGCATGGTGCATTGTCACCCAAATGAACCTGTCCAAAATCACCTTGAACATAATATAGAAAATGTTTCCTATGGGGTGTGGCATGAAATGAAGCCCCTAAATCTACTACCCAAGACTCATAAATATTATCTATAGAAAGAATCAAAGCATCTTGTAACACATCACCTGTTACATTTGCTTCCTAATTTCTCTCCTGCTATCCATCTCTTTATTTCTTTGGAGCTCTGCAGTCTTTCTTCAGATGTCCTTTCTTCCCACAATTCCAAAACTCTATCTTTCCAAGTCTGGATTTGGATCTACCCTTCCTAGAATTCCCACGGTTCATGAAACCCTTTCCCCTATCCTTTTGTCTTCCCCTGTTCTCCATGTTCAACACATTTCCTGATGTCTCACCTGTGCTTTTCCGTCGCATTTCCTCACTAAGGATAACACCAACAACATCATCAAATTTTAAAGTATTTGAAGCAGAGACAGAGTTACTTATAGCTATGACCAAGCCATTCCAGCTTTCTGGCAATGAGCACAAGATTAGAAGAGCCCTGACCTCATCATCAAAGTCCACTTTTATAGAACTTAGTTGATTAGTAACCGTATTAAAATCATTTAAATGATCTGCAACAGACCCACCTTCCGACATCTTCATATTAAATAATCTCTTCATTATCTATACCTTATTGGACACTAAGGGTTTTTCATACAATTTGGCCAATGCGTCCATCAAACCCTTTGTTGTCTTTTCTTTGGAAATATTGAAAGCCACCGACGCTGCCAGGCTCAGCCATATCGTTCCTAGAGCCTTTCTAGCAAGAATCTCCCATTCTTCGTCCTTTGTAGCTGTCGGCTTCTTTGCTATTCCGCGCAATGGTAGGAATAGATCCTTCTGATATAAATAGTCTTCCATCTGCATCTTCCATAACTGGTAGTTTTGGCCATTAAATTTCTCAACCCTAAACTTTCCATCATTCGACATTGCTCCCACTCAAACCATGAACCCTCTTTTCCTGCGAGTTACCTTTCGCGCTGATACCAGTTGTTAGAAAAACAGGACCATGGAGAAATAAAATAAAACAAATGCGGAAACAAAACACAGAAGATACACAATACAATAGAGACACAGATTTATGTGGTTCACCCAGTGTGGGCTATGTCCACCAAAGAAATTGCCAGGTCCTTCCTTTATTATTATCCAGCATATGAAGGGATACAACCTACAACAAACCCGTTGTAACTTCCTCTTCTTTCTCTCACAGTCTCCTATCTCAGAATACAATATTCACCATCAACCATAGCCGCAATACATTTCCCTCATAAAAGAGGGTTGCCTTCTAGGGAAAAAAACCCTAACATAATCTCTATCATTAGATCTGCGACCTTATAATGAACGGTCCAGATTTACAATGAAATTACAATATAGATTTACAAGGTAGTTTTTCCTTCGGGGGCTTCGCCCCCAAACCCCCAATAGGGGCCCACTTGCCCCCAGACCCCCCAGTTGGGAGGATAGCCCCTCCCGAACCCCGCAGAGGGGGTACCCCCCCTCTACACTCCCCCGCGTGGAAGAGTGTACATACGTCTAGGGTGTAAATACTTCATGGGGTATAGACATGGTTGAAAGTAAAAGACCTATGAATCAGGAAGATAATCAGGCTCCACAACCAACAATTGATACTTTTCTTGCTTGTTAGCCAAGGCTGCATAAATTACTTGTGTGCTTCCTCCCATGTCTTCAATTTTTTCATCCTCTTGAATGTTGTGAACAATCCTCATTCTATATCCTTTATGAGGGAAGTCCCTATGCAAGTGATTTCCCTCACATCCCCAACATTGTACAAGTTTTTTCCTTGGCCTTTTCCCAAATGAATCAATTGTCTTATGCTCATTTTGGGTTGGTTGTCCTTGTTTATTTTCTTGGGAGTTATTTATAACAAATGGTGGCTTAAATCCTTAATGTCTTTGCTCCTTATTACCATTCATCTTGCCATTCCAAGTCTTTTGGAATACTGGCCTCCCTCTGCTATGCTCATAAAGATGCTTTTCTCTCCTTATGGACTCCTCCAAAGTCCTAGGGTTATCATATTGTATCTTGTCACTATAGAAACAGGGTAACCCACTAAAAAACCTTTGTATTTTTACCTTCTCATACTTTATGAAGTCCACATACTTTAGCAATTCAAAGAATCTCTTCTCATACGCATCCATTGTCATGCTTCCCAATTTGAGTTCAAAGAAATCTTTCATCTTTCTTTCATAGTAATGCTCGGAAAAATGTTTCTCTTGGAAATTGTAGGAACCTATATTTAATTAGCCTATTAAATCTCATAAATTTTAACAATAAGATTACTTCTACACAGAAACAATAAGTAATTTCTTTTAGCATAAGCATATAAGAAACATAAATTAATTAATGAACAACAATCTAATGAATTACATAACATAATATAGATACCTCTTGTTGATGCTAATTCCCGTTGATCTGGTTATCCATCCTCTTTGTTGCTTTGTACAGCCTGCTGCTTTGACCAAACCCTGCCCAAACCGACTAACCACCCAGCCAGCTAGGAGTAGTCTGTCTGACTCCCTATCTCCAGGATACCGTAAGGAATCCTAGCCCCTATGCCCAAAACTCCCAGCAACCCGGTGCCCCCTGCAATGATTCACAAAAACCCCCAAAACCAAACTCCCAACACCAGAAAATATGCCAAACCAGAAATACAGTGCCTTCCTCCAAAATGCTTTCTCCCCCCCAAAAATCATCCTCCTCTCCCATCGGACTCCTCCCGTCATATCTCCCCCCATCCACCGACTCCCTATCCTCCATTAATTACCTTATCCTCCCCATTATTACCTTATCCTTCATTTAATGCTTCATTTCCCCCCCGCATACGTAAAGTCTTAAGATAAATAATTTAAAGTTATTAAGCCCCTTTAATTCATTAATCAAACCTTTATTGAGTCAATTAATTAATTAATTAATCAATCCACAGATATAAACAATTAATTAATAAATAAATAATTAATCAACTTTATTAATAAATAATCATTGTTTAACTAAAACATATTAGGATAGTTAATTATATTATTAATTATACTTGATAAAACTTAATCAATCATTTAACTAGGGTTGTTACAGAAATATCCTTTTAATCGCCTCCATGAGATATTCTTCTCATCAAGGTGTTTGGCTTTCTTAAGATGATCCCACCACATGGATGCCTTTCCTTGCAAGTGGTAGGTTGAAATTATTGTTTCTACCCTGGAGGTAAAATCATACAACTAAAAATATTTCTTCATTTCCAACAGCTAGGCCTTGACCTCTTCTCCCTTCCTATGCTCACCATTGAAAGTTGGTGTCTTGATTTTCCTGAGTTCACATTGCAAGATGTCTCCCTCGGGCCTTCTCCTCTATCTCCTGACAAGAGACACACTTGGGATGCTCCCTAGCCCTAAATTTGCATGAGATATCCTAGTGGATTTCTCTAGGGAATGATGGTGCCTTTTCATTCTCCTTGAATTCCTTTCATTCCCATCCTCATCCCTTCTGCTATGGAATTTGGATGTTGTCACTTTTCTAGCACTAGCTATTTGATTTGTGACAGAGCCTTTATTGGCCTGCCTCTACAACATATTCAAACTCTAAAGTATCTGTTCCTTAGCCTTCATAATCTTCTCATTATCTTCCCTATAAATATGCACTTGTCTTTGCAGGATTCTCATAATTACATGCTCCTGCCTATCTCTCCTTCCATTAGACTTTGTCTCAACATTTCCCATGTTGACAAGTAGCCCTCCATATTCCTCTTCATGATTGTATGAACCCTAKGCATCTTCCATTGATGTGGTTATCATAAAGGAACCAAATAGCCTTCTTTTACCTCTAAATTATGCAATAAAATGTCCATGCAAACAATTTTTTGTTAGACAAAAATATAGACATACATAATTATGGAAAAGAGTGCATAAAATTTTCTTCTCTTTAATGCCACCATTCATCTCTTTTGCGTTGACTGTAACTTATACTACCCAGATCCATTTTATGGGTTGATAGATGGATTCTCCTCTCCATGAGATTTCCAACAAATAATTTCTTGCTCAATTCTGAGCCCTGAGAAGAAATTTATAGTCATCTGAGTATTGCTAATTTACCCCTTTTGTACACTTTTCATTCTGGTGCAATTTATCCCAAACACCAACTTCTTTCACTTGTAGAAGTAAATATGTCAGGAACTAGGGAAATTTTTGTATGAGACATAGATAACAATGATGATAGGGAATTCATAAAAACTCTCATATTGTCAATCTGATGCTCCAATAAAAAAATGCAACAATATGGAAATGAAAACTTTGTCCTTTTTCACCCCTTTTTCAAGACTTGGATTTTTTAGCCAAACTAGTTATTGCCCAAACTATGCACTTCTGGAAAAAATTCACTAAACCAAAGTTCTATGTATTGATGGGTATACAAATGGAGAGTAAATAAATTTTTCCATATTTTCCATCTGGGGACCCTTTTCCTCCTTTGGAAATCCCAAAAAACACCAAAAAGGGGTCCAGAATAATGGATTTTACCCTATTTTGGCACCTCCACTCCAAACTCCTTAGAATCTGGCTGCTCTTGCCACTAAGATTGACCCTGATATTTAGAAACAAGTAATTTTCATTTTCTAGAAAAACAAAAAATACATGTCCAGTGGCCCTCTCAAGAATTTTTGTAGCCCTCCTTACTGTGGACAAAACCCAGAAGTTTCATCTCAAACTAACTTAATCTGCTCCACTTATTGCCAAAATAATAAAATGGCTCTAGACAGTTTTTTTTAAGACTATGGAACAATTTTACCTATGTGGCATCTTTGTTGACGTGGCATTCTAGGTCCACGTGGAAACCTGAGGTGATGCCACATCAACCCCTTGGCCACCCTGGCCCTACTCTGTTAGCCTTCATCACCTTCCTCCTTTTCCATATTCTACCTTACCTTTGCACCTTAATGTATGAATACTAAATTAATTAATATAAGTATGGGACCCCACCCGTACCAACTACCATATGGCACCAGTGTAGTGGTGTATTCCACTGGTAGGTACTATCCATACTTTACCTCTGACACTTCCCATTAGTCGTGGTGACTGTTGGGTCCCATCCCATGCCTTTACTTCCAGAGTGAAACTTGCCCATGACAAATATCTAAAAGTGGAGATCGGGGGATGATTAACGACCCACAACAATATCGCATTGTCAACATGCATGAGGGTTAACAACCCTTTGCGATGTGATAGTGGTTTCTCCCACGATACGTGGCGTATTCCTATTGGTTTCACATCGCCAAGAGTTATTTCCAAAACTTCCATGGAGCTATGTGATCCATATTTATGACTGGAATGAAATGAAACCACAGATTTATGATATTAACATAGAGACACAGTGAACAATAATAGAGATACAATAAAACTTGGCTTATATTAAATAAGAAATATGTTGAAAACTGTAAAATGCAGACTGAAAACAAGCTTGCTAGAATGGTGGCAAGTTATCTCTGAGAAGAGATGTGACGGCTACACTCATTCGCAAGAAGATGAGTACAATGAGGCTTTGAAGGAATTTTGACAATAAACATGAATTCCAAAACCCTATACATCCAAAAACCTAACCCTAGGAGATGAAGTGCCAAAAGTCATGTGGGCCATATTGGGGTAAATTAGTACATTAACTTCTCAGGGACGTAACTTTTGCATGCAATCTCTGTTTAGGGCGCACGATAGCTCGTTGGAAAGGTATTGATGAGGATATTAATTGAGGAGGCTCAATCAGGGACTTTGGCTATCATTGAGGTTCCTTATCATGAAAAATAATCTTTTAGGCCCTCAAAATGGCCCTGAAAGTTCAAGAATCGAAAAACTGTTAAAAAATAGTAAGTTGCCAAAAACATGTTTTGAGTCAGTTGGAAAAGGTGGGTGGCCACCAAGATCCTCCTAGATTAATCCTCCCCCATTAGGAAGCAATGGTATCCATTGTGTTGAGTTCCCCCATTATATGAGGAAATTTCTGCTGAATTTGGCCCCAAGTGAGCCACTTACCTTGGTGTAGGAGTTGCCCTGCTTTGGCAACCTGATAAAGCTGGATTCTCTACTGGTGAGTGCCCTTGACCTATGTGTCCATGATATGGTCAATGGATTCCTGTTCCATGTAGTCAGGGTTGAGCTATGTTGGTGTCAACTGTTTTGCTATCTCTGAGGTGTCTAATAATGGTGGAAAATAAGGCCGGAGGAGGTCCACATTGAATATTGGGCGCAAGCCAAGGAATGGGGGAAGGTTGAGCTCAAAATCATTATCACCCACAACCTTGGTGATGGTGTAGGGTCCATAACGGAGTGGAAAAATATTCCGATGAGGCCTTGTAAGGCGTTCTTTCTGCAAGTGCAACCAAACTTTGTATCCCACCTGGAACTGGTGTGGCACTTGGTGTTGATCATGGCGTTGCTTGTGCTTGGCATTGGAATTCTATAAAATATCCTGAACATGTTGGTGGATGTGATGAATCTGCTCAATGAAATGGTTCACTGTCTTTTTCATCTCCATTTGGAGCATGCGATGAGTCTTCTTGGGTGGCCGCAAGGGGTAGTGCAATATGGGACCCAACGGTTGAAATCCCAACCCCACCTGAAAGGTGTTGTGGCCGGTTGACCTATGTATGAATCTTTTGTAGTTGTGCTGAACATAGGTAAGATTCTCATCCCAGGTGTGGGGGTGCTTGGAATTTTACATGCGTAGGATGTGCACGATCATCCGGTTGATGGCCTTGGTTTGGACATCTGTCTAGGGGTGGAAGGCAGTGGACTTGGTGAGCTTGGTGTCCAATAGTGACCATAGGCTCAACCAGAATTTGTTGAGTAACTGGCTATCTTGATCTAAGATAATGGTTTGTGGGATCCCAAAATGTAACCACACTCCTTCAAATAAGAGCTTAGTAGTGGCCTTCATTGTGATGCTCTTCTTGCAGGCGGCCAAAATCTCCATTTTGGAAAAGCGATCAACAAACACAAAAACACAGTCATTTCCCATCTTGGTGGACGGAAGGCCCGACATGTAGTCTATAGATATGGATTCCCAGGGCCTGTCAAGAGTAGGTGAAGGAGTGTACATGCCTTGTTTCTTAATGATCGGTTTGGAAATAGCATAGGAAATGCAGAACCTGATATACTTGCTGACATCCTATCGAAGTTTCAACCAGTAGAAATGTCGTTGCAACACTGCCACTATATTTTCCACACTGAAGTGACCTACCACCGGACTTTAGTGGGATTCTCAAATCATCTTTACTTTCTCTCTTGATGGAACGCCTAGATGGACCAGATGGCACAATAACCCATTCTGAAGATGGAAATTTGTGACAGTTGTGTTTGTGCCAAAAATATGGTAGGTTTTTACGAAGTCAAGATCTATCTCATAGAGGTGGGGCCATCTAGAGGTCTTGTGGCTGCAAGGATCGAGAACTGTGGTGAGTGTTGCGACTAGAGGTCGACTGAGGAAATCAACGACTCGGTTGGTACTTCCTATTTTATACTTGATGTTGAGGTGGAACAACTGCAAATATGTGGACCACTTCTGATGGCAATTATTCTGCAATTTTCCTTGTGTCTGCATGACCTGCAATGTCTTATGATCAGTGAGGACGATTGTCTCCTTCCTGAGAATGTAATGCCTCCACTAGTGGCAGGCTTGCACAATGGAGTACATTTCTTTATCGTAAGTAGGTTGCTTATGAATGACATCTGATAGTGTCTCACTATGATAGGCCACAGGTTGGTCCTGTTGAGTGATGACTGCGCCCACAACATAGTCTAAAGCATCTTTCTTAATCTCAAAGGGTTTTTGCAGATCAGGTAATGAAAGCATTAGGGAGGAGCACAAGCACTACTTTAAATCATCGAACGCTTTATGTTGGGACATGCCCCACACAAATGTTTCCTTACCACCACCTCTAGTTATTTGGCTAAGGACCCATGAAATATGGGAGAATCCCAACACGAACCTTCGATAGAAATTGGAAAGGCCTAAGAAGCTCTGAAGTTCAGTGAGCATGGTTGGGGATGACCAATAATGAATGACTTCGATCTTGGCTGGATCAACATGCACACCATGCACATCAACAATGTAGCCTAGGTACTGGACCCTATCCATGCCGAAGGAACATTTTTCCAAGTTGGCATATAGCTTGTGCTGCCGCAAAGTGTGCAGAACCTGTTGAATATGCTGCAATTGTTTTGCCAAAGTCTTGTTATATATGAGGATGTCATCAAGATACAACATTGCAAATGAATTAGTGAAAGGGCGCATGATATCATCCATCATCTTCATGAAAGTTGTTGGGGAATTTTTCAAACCAAAGGGAATGACCAACCATTCAAAAAGACCTTTTGACTTGAAGGCAGTTTTCCATACACCTGTCTGTTCTATTAGGACCTGATGGTAGCCAGAATTCAGATCAATCTTACTGAAGTATTTGGCCCCCTTGAGTTGATCAAGGAGATCGTTGATTCGGGGAATCAAGTACTAGTTCCTGACTGTGATTTTATTTAGGGCCTGGTAATCAATGTAGAGTCCCCATGTCCCATCTTTCTTCTACACCAACACAATTGGGTTTCCAGAAGGTGATGAGATAGGTCGGATGTGCCCCTTGTGGAGTAGTTCTTGTATCTGACACTTGATCTCCTCATTTTATAGCAGAGAGTGGTGATAGTTTGGCCCATTGGGTAGCGGTGTGTCGGGGCTCAAATCGATGGCATGCTTGACCTGACAATGCAGAGGTACCCCAATAGGTGATGAGAATATGTCTTTGTATTCTTGCACGACCTTATCCACTTGCTCCTGCTACATGGAGAGGTCAACTGTGGAGGCCGTGGATGTGGCTACAACCTTTCACTCACTCTGAGAGTGAATCACGAAGAAGACAAACTTCTCAGTTTGAGAAATGACCTTCCTCCATTGCTTGATAGAGATTAAGAAAATAACACTAGGTGGGACTACCTCAGGTATCTTGTACAATTCCCTGTTCAAAGTAATAATAACACTGCGAGGCATAGACTCATATACAACATGACGTTTCCATAAATCAGGTTGGCCCAAAATAACATCACCAAATTCAAGGGGAGAAACATCACACAATACCTCATCTTTGAATTTGGCTTGATGCCATATGACAGGCAACATTGTTGGCTGATGCGAAGATCAATTCCTTGACAGAGCCATCTAATGGTGTAGGGATGCAGGTGCAACATTGTCGACAAGGCTAGTCGCTTGATGACCTCTGTTGAAATGTGGTTCTTTTGGATACCACTATCAATGATGAAGTGCAACATAATGCCTTTTACCCACATTTGTGAATGAAAGAGGTGCTCACCTTCCTCTGGCTCATTAGGTTCACTGAGTTGGATCTTGGTGGTAGAAATGGTGGCACTAGGTTCCGCGTCAATGATTTGTCTCCCCTTTTCTGGTTCTGACTCAGAGTCAGAACCCACACCCGATTTAGATGCTTTTACCTCAGCCACCAATGACTACTTTGAGTAGAAATCAATAGTGTTATGCCAGGGGATCTTATCAAAATCACACCACTTCTCGGTATCTTTCTTCATCTTCCCATTGTCCTTCTTTGCTTGTGGCTTGGATTGGTTTTCCCAGGGTTTCCCATATTTTCTTTGTCCTTTATTCTATGGGTTAGGGCTTCCCTTGCCCTACTTCTGCTGTGAGGGGTTTCCAGACCCAAACTATCGCGTCTTTTGTTTAAGCTTCTACTCGATTTTGACGACATATCGATATGTCGCACCCAAGGATGAGATGTCCAAAAACTCCATTTTTGTTTGAATGTATCGATGCAGACCACCGAGGTACTTGAACACCATATTTCACTCAGAATCTTTGATATCCAGCTTGGTGTGCAAGGTATGGAAGACATTACTGAACTCTGGCACTGTTTGGTCTTTTTCCTGTTGTAGTGTGGTCCATCTTGTATAGAAGTCGTCATAACTTCCAACATGGTAGTATTGTTCCTTAATAACATCCCTGAAGGAACCCCAAGTGGGTGCAACTGCAAATAATGTGGAACCCTCTATTTCCTTTTTCTCACAAAATTTTCCCACCAATATTTGACATGGGGAATGGCCTTGAGGAGCGCAAATGTAATCTTTTTTCTATCGGAAAAGTTGTGGACATAAAAATACCCTTCTAGAAGCTTTAACCATTTATCTATGGCATCAACATCTATTTGACCTTCAAATATAGGAATATCAAAATTGATCTGTACCTCAAAGGGGGTGGGGTCTCCACTTGAGGTGGATGCATCGCTTGTCGGCAGTCATCGAAGGATTTGTGAAACAATGTCCATCATCTCGTTCTTCTGTCACTCAAGGGATTCCTTGAGAAACATTTTGAAAGGACCTCATGTCCCGTCATCTTTCTTTTCACCCACCATGGACATTTTATAAGGCATACGAGAGCAGTTTTCCTCAAGAGAAACAAGCTTGAGACCCAACTCTCTATACCCTGACCGCGTCAGGGACATGCAATAAAAAAATGACAAGGAGCAGACCGCTTTGATGCCACTAATTCGGATTTATGAGAAAAATGAAATAAAACCACATATTTATGATATTAACATAGAGACACAGAGACACAATGAACAATAACAAAGATACAGTAAAAAATGGCTTATATTAAATAAGAAATATTTTAAAAACTATAAAATGCATACTGGAAACAAGCTTGCTAGAATGGTGGTAGCTTATCTCCCAGAAGAGATGTGACGGCTATGCTCATTTGCAAGAAGATGAGTACGATGATGTTCTAAAGGAATTTTTACAATAAACAGAAATTCCAAAACTCTAAACATCCAAAAACCTAACCCTAGGAGATGAAGCGCCAAAAGTCATGTGGGCCCCATTGGGGTAAGTTAGTACATTAACTTCTCGGGGTCATAAATTTTGCATACGATATCTGTTTAGGGTGCATGATAGCTCGTTGGAAAGGTTTTGATGAGGAGCTTCATTTAAGGGGCTCAATAAGATCATTTGTCTATCATTGAGGTTCCTGATCATGAAAAAGAAACGTTTAGACCTTCAAAATGACCTTGGAAGTTCATGAACCAAAAAAATGCTAAAAATAGTAAGTTGCCAAAAAAATGTTTTGACCCAGTTGAACAAGGTGGGTGGCCACCAAGATCCTCCTGGATCACTATGTGATACCACTTACAACCTTGCTCTGATACCGCTTGTGGTATTGACTATTGCTGTGTTGGTAGCCCGACCACCATGCCACTAAGTTGCCATCGTGGACCTTCCACTATGGCTTTCCATGCCACCAGTTCCATGTGGCCTCCACGTCATGCTGAGGTCATGGTACGAAAAATTACCCAAATTTTCCAAATTTCATAAATTTTCCAAATTTTCAGAAATGCATAATTTCAAAATTTCCACCATGGCCACAATTAAATTATAAAATTAAGCTTGCTATGGCCAATTTTTCATCCCTGTGTAGATCAATTCGACCTCTGCACCCAAAATTTGACACTTCCACATTAAATCCTCAATGAATTTTATTGTAGGAATTGGGGATTTTACCCAATTACACCCAATTTCACCCTGGTTGCTCTGTACTACCCAAAATTAGACCAATTACACACCCAAAAACACTCATTTAGAGGTTAAAATTGGGGATTTTAACCCCCGAGATCAATTTCCTCAAATTACTCATGAATTTTTCCTAATTTAACTTGAGTAATTTAACAAATAATTCTTTCGACACCCTTTGAACTTTAATTATGCAAACTAGCTTTTGTGTGCTGAGTTTGGCCCATGTAGGCTCGGTGTTGAACCTGTGGCTCTGATACCAATCTGTAACATCCTCTGGCTTAACTGGGGAACATTACTACGCAGAATACATATAAAAACAAAATTTTTTGCTAACTCATTTCCTCTAGCTTACCAACTGCAAACTATACACAAGATTAAGTAGATTCTAATACCCATAATTAAATACGCCCACAAAATTATAAACGAACATGAATGAAACTAATAAATCATCTACAACAACACATAAACCATTCTCATACATAGGGTAAAATGCACAACCATAAAACTCATAAGAAAACTAAGAAATTAGATAAACACTTATCTTTAAAAGAAATTTTGTCCAACCAACTGCTTGGGAAGGAAGTTCCACCCAACCATAGACTCGTTGTTCCAAATATCAACAATAAGTCACCATTGAGTTGGGGCTAGGAATCCACAAAATAAGGGTGCATCTCACGATCCACTCACAACTCAATAGCCTACAACCCACTTGTATTCTCCTACAACTATCCCAAATTCCCTCCAACTCTCTTCCTCTTGACCTGCCTAACCCAAGGAATGTACCCCTTCACTACTCTCAGTCCATCAGGCATCCCATTCGTTTATTAAGGTCTCTATGGAACAATTTGATCTAGGTGGATATTGGTGGCCACCCACCTATTCCAACTGGCTCATTTTGTCAGTTTTTAGTTCAACACGTTCTTCTGTACTTCTTTGTAATTGAGGGTTCTACCCTTCCAGGGTTGTCTGAAGCCCTACACATCTTCCATGTGGATACTAGTGGCCTCCCACCTAATCCAACTAGATTATTTTGTATGTATTCATGTCATCACATCTTTTTTTACTTCTAGGGTCGTATTGGGGCCCTAAACAATGTTAGTGTGGCGTTACACAATCAAACTATAGACGAAGTCAGATTTTGACAGCATAATGTGTATTCCTCTAAAAGACCTTTCCAACAGGTTATCATGCACATAAAATGAAAATCGTATGCAAAAGTTACGACCCCGGGAATTTAATGTACTAACTTACCCAAACGGGGCCCACATGACTTTTGGCATTTCATCTCCTAGGGTTAGGTTTTTGGATGTCTAGGGTTTTGGCATTCCTGTTTAACATAAAAAGGCATTCAGAGCCTCATTGTAATCATCTTCTTAAGAATGAGGGTAGCTGTCACATCTCTTCTAAGAGATAAAGCTGCCACCATTCTAACGAGTCTTGCACTCTGTATTTTTACAGTCTCTTTACAATTCTTTCATTAATAGAAATCAAGTATTTCTATATTTCTCTATTTCTGGAAATTTTCATGAGTGTTTCATTGTAATATCTCTGATTTCATTTCGTTTCGATCATAATATGGATCAGTGGTATCAGAGCAGGCTTCTCTTGATCTTTTTTCAACGCATGTCCCCGACGAGGTCCGAGTATAGCCAATTGGGTCTCGAGCTTGTGTCTCTCGAGGAAAATCACTCTTGTACACCCAAGAAACCCTCAATGGAAGCATAAAAGAAAAACGACAGAGCAAAAGATTCTATTAAATTGTTGCTTGAGCAAGCTCTTGCGTGACAGAGGGACGAAATGATGGAGAATTTTTCACACATCCTTCAATGTTTGCCGATAACAACAGGTGCATCTTCATCAAACAACCATTTTGGAGGAACCTCTCCCTTCAAGGTACAAGTTAATTTTGATATTCCTATATTTGAAGGTCAAAGAGATGCAGATTCCCTAGAAAAATGGTTAAATATATTAGAAGGTTATTTCTCTTTTCAAAAAATTTCTAACAGGGAAAAGTTCACCTTCGCACTCCTCAAGGCTCTCCCCCATGTCAAACATTGGTGGGAAACTTACTGAGAGCAAATTTCCACAGAGGAACCTGCAATATATGGGGTCAATACCACTTGGGATTTTTGTGTGGATGCGGTCAAAGAACAGTACTATCCTATTGATAACTATGAAGACCAGTACATGAGATGGACCACAGTGCGGCAAGAGAAGAGCCAAGAATTGCCAGAGTTCACAAATACTTTCCGTACCTTGCGCACCAAGTTGGGTATCAAAGAATATGAGTGACATCTAGTTCTGAAATATCATGGGGCTCTGCATAGGTACATCCAAACTGAAATGGATTTCCTGAACATCTCATCATTGGGAGTTGCCTATAGATATGCTGTAAAAATCAAGCAAAAATTTAGGCACCAGAACAAATGGGAATTCGGGTTTGCAAATATGCAACAACCAAAGCATGGTAAAGACGACCCTAACCAACAACCTCTAGAAAACCATTCCAAGACACATGACAAAAAGGGTAAAGGGAAGACGAAGAATGACACTGGGAAGTGGTGTGACTTCCACAAAAGCCCCTGACACAACACCGATGAATTTCGCTCAAAATAGTCATTGGTGGTCGAGGTCAAAGACAAAGAGTCGAACCCTGATTCATAATCTGATCTAAAAAATATTGAAAACAAACAGATCATCGACGCAGACCCCACTGCCACTGTCGCAACCACAACAATTCAACCAGAAGAATCAGTAGATCATGATGAGGGGGAGCGCCTCTTCCATTCATAGATGTGGGTGAAGGGGACCCCGTTGCATTTCATTGTTGATAATGACAGTGAGAAGAACCTCATCTTGGCAAAGGCCGTCAAACAGTTGGGGTTGTCGACAACACCACACCCGCAACCATACAACATCGGGTGGCTTCACTAGGGACAAGATCTCTGTGTCAACCAACAATGTTGTTTGTCCTATGGCATCCAACCCTTCAAGGATGAGGTAGTGTGTGATGTTGCCCCTCTTGATGTCTATGATGTGGTTTTGGGCCAACCATACATGTGAAGACATCATGTTGTTTATGAGTCTAGACCCCGTAGTGTCATTATTACTCTGGGAGGTCATCTCTATCGGATACCAGAGGTAATTCTGACTACTGCTCCACCAAAATAGTGCCGCAAGGTAATCTCTCATATTGAAAAATTCATCCTCTTCACAGTTTGTTCAAAGGATGCACAGAAGACCGCTACAACCACTGGAGCCTCAACACCTTCTATCCAACAAAAACAGATTGTTTCTTCACCTACAATGGTTCCTACACAATGCCCCGTCAAACCCAGAGACAACAGATTGGTGGACCATATTCAACCCTACCAACAACAGGCTTGTGACATTCTTCCACAGACCAAGCAACACAACTTCTCCAACAAAGCACGTAGCTCACCCAGATTCAGATTTAGAAAATGCTTTCCCCTCTTCCCTGGTCACTCAATGCAATGGAGACCATTGCTTCCTAAGGGGGGAGGATTGATCTAGGGGGATATTGGTAGCAACCCACCTGTTCCAACTGGCTCCTTCTGTCGGTTTTTATTTCAACACGTTCTTCTGTACTTCTTTGTAATTGAGGTTCTTCCCTTCCGGGGTTGTCTGAATCCCTACACATCTTCTAGGTGGATACTAGTGGCCTCCTACCTAATCCAACTGGCTTATTTTGTATGTATTCATGTCAACACATCTTGTTGTACTTCTAGGTCCGTTTTGGGGCCCTAAACAATGTTATTTTGCTGTTCCACATTCAAAATGTAGATGGATTCAGAGTTTGATGGGATAATGTGTAGTCCTCTAAAATATTTTTCCAACGGGCTATCACGTGCCTAAAACGAAGATCTTATGCAAAAGTTCTAACCTCAAGAAGTTAATGTACTAACTTACCCAAACGAGGCCCACATGACTTTTGGCGTTTCATCTCCTAGGGTTAGGCTTTTGGATGTCTAGGGTTTTAGCATTCTTATTTAACATAAAAAATTTCTTCAGAGCCTCACTATAATCATCTTCTTGCGAATGAGGGTAGCTGTCACAACTCTTCTCAGAGATAAGCTGCCACCATTCTAGCGAGTCTTGCACTCTGTATTTTTACAGTCTCTTTACAATTCTTTCATTAATAGAAATCAAGTATTGTTGCATTTCTCTGTTTCTGGCAATTTTCATGAGTGTTTCAGTGTAATATCTCTGCTTTCATTTCGTTCTGAACATAATCCAGATCACAAGTAACCAAAAATCTCTCTACTGGGAACTCAAGGGAACTCACTGGAGGAAAACTACTAGCAAATGACAACAAACACATGTTGTTACACTGAAAATCCCATATGAGTTCACTCTTTAGGCCTGACAACCTGGCTCTTCAGTCTGTAGCTCCAAAATGCTCAAAAAACACTCCAATATGCTCCATAATTTTCCCAAACTTCTTGCTCTAGATCTGATGCTCTTTTTCCCTGCTCTCTGCTTGTTGTTCATGCCCATACTGAATGTGAAAGGCTTCCTTTTTTCCCCATACGAATTTCCTCTATTTTCCCAAGACGGTTGACTTCTCACTCTGCCTAATGTTGATCATACTTCAACCCCATGCTTCAAATAACTATGGGATGTGACCTCTATACTGACCCTCTAAAAGGTATTAAATGATTGGGCTCTCGTGCACTGAAACAGAAAAAGAAGGTTCCCCCAAATGATAATAAAATTCATAAATATGGGTTTGAATTAATACCCATAAATCATGTCCCCCTTGGGCCCCTCTTAAACACTCCCAGTCATTCCCCTCTCTTATGGATTAATCAACCCCTATCCTTGTTGATATTCCCAGCAGTTGGAATCACATTATTTTTATTTAAATTAGAAAATACAATTCACATATTACATCGCTTGGCCATAGCCACATTCATATTTACATTATGCATTAATTAAACTGAGGATTATAGTGAGGATGTTACATAGAGAACATGAGCATGAGGGCTCATGTAAGAAACAACATCACATCCCTTGAGAGGGTGCCTCTGGAAGTAGTTATAGCTGAGGGGGAAACAACTATAATTATGGTAAGTATTTTGGATATGAATTGTGTTGAAGTTTAGAATCGTCCCAACTTTGAATCTTATGAGAGATATACAAAAGAGTAAGTCGATGGAGTGACTAAATGGAAACAAAAAATAAGTTAACCGTTAAAAATAATATAAATTATTAAAGGGGATTGAGTGAAATGATTAGTGAATAGGGATGAGGAATGGTCAAAATAATAAATTATTAGAATAAATAATTATTACTTATCTAACATGTGTTTCCTCCTAAGAGGTCACAAGTTCAAATCCATAGTGGGGTAGGGTATGTATACCTCTATAAACTTTAGCAGTGAAATCATTGTGCGGAGGGGGTCCATTGTCCCACAAACAAGGGGGGTCTCATACACCAATTTGGTGTCTGGCTTCGTCGTGACCTTAAAATTAGATTATTTATTATTATTATTCTAACAAATTGAGTGAGAATATAAAATGATGAGTAAATCTAGATACATAATAATTATTTATTATTTTGACCATTTATTGCCTTTATTCATTATCATTTAACCTATAGACTAGTGATAATATTAAAAATATTATTACTTCTAAATTTAGGGATAAATTGTGGTGCGATAAAGAATTAGAGGATACACGAAAATTAGGAATTATAAGGAGGTGATCAACCATAATCTAGAAGATCAAATGCATCTCTTTGTTTTGACTAGTGTAAAGAAGAAAATCAACATTGCTAAAATAAGAACAAACTCTCATGAGCTCCATAGTGAAACATGGCATTGGACAGTTCCTAAAATGTCGTGGGTTGTAAGAATTTGTCATCTTTGTGACAATAAGAGGGTTGAAGAAGAAAAACACTTTCTCTTAAAATGTCTTGCGTACACCCATATTAAATCACAATTTCAAAATATTTGTTACAATACCAACCTTCCTAACCTTTTAACTCATCGAAACTTTAGGTATTTATGAATACTTGCCTTAAAACTTTCGAGCACAGAAACAAAATTATAAAATAAACCAAGTAATTCCTTATCTTTCTTAAAGTTTGATAAACCAAATTTGATCTCAATGGATATTAACCATCATCTTCATCAACTCATATTATTTTTAATTACTAATTTCCTTTTTTGTTTCTATTTATTCACTCCATTAACTTACTCTTTACTATATTTCTCATAAATTCTCAATAACTCTCTTATGATAAATTCTCAATAACTCTCTTATGATAAATGAAATTTCCAGTAACATGTTCTTAAACTCCAAAACAATTCACATCCAATTTTTTTTTACGTATAATATGTTTATTTTTGACATCGATTAAGAATCATCCATTACACTTACCCACTTCTGAAAATATTAAAATCTTAATTGGCTTTGGTAAAATCACTAACCATGGCACATGGCACATTATTTACACTTACCCTTCTGAAAATACTTACCCTTCTGAAAATATTAAAATCTTAATTGGCTTTTGTAAAGTCACTAACCATGGCCCATGGAACATTATTTACACTTACCCTTTCAATAAATAAATAGTCATTTGTTTAAAATAATGAAATTCCACTTGTTGAAGTCTACATGTTCATGTAACCAATCAAAACATTCATTTATATGAATAAACAGGTAGTTGTTATGTAGAACTTTTTACGAAATCTCACATTAATTAAATTCTCAAATTACAAGAGGGCGATGAGAGGGTTGATTGCATTTGGTGTTGCATATACATTTATAAGCACATGTGCCCACAGTTTAGTTTAATGGCCATTTAATCATAGAAGACCATTGTTTTGGATAATGTACGCTTGAGTACCTAAAAAATTAAAAAAAAAAACAACGTAACGTGCCAGAGAGTGGAATAGTGAAGTTGGTAGAAACTGCTTGTTTTCAAGGATTAGATGTAGGTGCTTATCCTTGCATTGCATCATGACAAATCATAAGCGGATGGGATTTCGTGACAGGTTCGTGGGTCATCGAAGTCGGCCCAGTCTTCCTTCCCTCACCTACTCCTGACGTGACCTCCAAAACTCTCTTGTATGGATTTTCACATTATACATAAGCATAGGCAATCTACCTCCTCCTCCAACCCAATCCATTGTATTGCAGGGGGATGCCTGTTCCTGAAATGGGTCCGATTGGAGGTGTGGTGACTGGTATTGTGGCGATTGCCATAGTTTACAAGTTGGTGCAATGGTGGAGATTCAAGCTTCCACCAGGTCCCAGACCATGGCCTGTGGTGGGGAATCTGCTACAGATAAAGCCCGTGAGATTCAGATGCTTCTGGGATTGGTCCAAGAAATATGGGCCAATCATGTCTGTGTGGTTTGGATCCACTCTCAATGTAGTTGTGTCCTCCACAGAGCTGGCTAAGGAGGTTCTCAAGGAGCACGATCAGCAGCTTGCTGACAGGCCCAGATCCAGATCGGCTGAGAAATTTAGCAGACACGGCCAAGACTTGATTTGGGCGGACTATGGTCCTCATTATGTCAAGGTTAGGAAGGTGTGTACTCTGGAGCTCTTCTCTCCCAAGAGATTGGAGGCCCTCAGGCCTGTCAGGGAAGACGAGGTTGCAGCCATGGTGGAATCTATATTCAATGACTGTAGCAAACAAGGTATTTTAAGTGGGCGTTGTTATTGCTTTATAAAACTTATTTCCATTGGCTTCCAAATGGTCTTTTTCCATTAAATTTTAGGGAAGAGTTTGGTGGATTTGCAATTGCTGCCTTTTTCCCTTCTGAAATTCTGTTGAGCCTCAGCCCATTGAATGCCCATCTAGACTTCCCAATGCAATTTGCGCCTTTTAAAAATCTCCAAATGATTTAGATTTTTGTGCATAATTTGGCGCCTTTCCAAAACGGCCTTTCTAGATTCAGACTTTGCTAGTAGTTGATCTCTTGTGGATCGGTGATCTTGGTTCGATGGTTAAGCCGTGTTGGGCATTCCCCAACAAGGTTTAAATCTGAATACCCATCAAGGGCTAATTCTTTCAGAGACACGTTTTGCCCCTGATAGGGGTAAGCTGCCTTGCTGTGCAAACGAGCTGTTTCAAGCCAAATGGTTCTTCCTTGAGCGTTGTAAGCAGTTATATTTCATTGGAATGCTACCAAATTGGGGAAGAGAGCATGCTTGTGACATTGCAATAATAAAGAACCATCTGTCAAAAACAAAAATTAATCTTTGAATCAAATACCATTTTAATGTTTAAACAAAGATTGGATTGGTTCCAAAATTTTGTCTTTGCTGTGAAGTCTGCGAAGACGAAGGGCACCGTGATCAGAGGAAGTATCCGTTAAAAAATGTTCATCTTTGAATTAAACACCATTTTAATGTTTTAAACAAGATTAGATTTTGGTCTCAAAATGCTGTTTTCCTGGGGTGAAGTCTGCTAATGAATGGAATACAGGTTGTAAACGGGTTTTGAGTCTTTGACATCTTTCTGTATGAACTTTTCTCATATGAGGTTGTTTACGGGAGAATTCAGTCGTCATTAGTTTTCCAAAATAGAATTTTGTTTTAGTGAACTTTGATTTTCTTGGGTACGCAATTTTGTTATCAGGTGCCAGTTGTTAAGGAGCTAAAATAGGTGGGCTTGTTTTGTTTTTACAGAAGGAATAGGAAAGCCCTTGGTGGTGAAGAAATATCTGTCAGCTGTGGCATTCAACAATATCACCAGGATTGCTTTTGGGAAAAGATTTGTGAACGAAGAAGGGAAGATGGATCCACAAGGTGTGGAGTTCAAGGAAATTGTTGCAACAGGGTTGAAGCTGGGGGCTTCCCTCACCATGGCTGAGCACATTCCATATCTCCGTTGGATGTTTCCATTAGAAGAGGGTGCGTTTGCCAAGCATGGTGCAAGGAGAGACAATGTCACCAAAGCCATCATGGAAGAGCACACGCTTGCCAGGCAGACGAGTGGTGCCAAACAACATTTTGTGGATGCATTGCTCACTCTACAAGAAAAATATGATCTTAGTGAGGATACTATCATTGGCCTCCTCTGGGTAAGCCATAAGCATACACTACGCATCCCTGCAATGATGCTTTGACTGTCAATTGAATTAAGGGGTTCCTCATACCCATACCTAAAGGCGAGAGAGATCTAAAGCCTTGAGAGGGATCAAAAGTGCCTTAATGTAGTTAAATAGTTTTATGGTTCAAATACATTGAGGTTTGCAACTTGAGTTTTTTGGATCCCTCTTGGCAATCCAGGGTTAAGAAGGATCTAGTTTAATACTAATAATCTGAATGATCCTTCTCTCTGGTGGATCCATTCCCTCTGTTTTTCATTATTTGTGTTTAATTTCGGGCTTTCATTCAATATAAACCCTCTTTTCCCCTTGTTATCCATTTTTCTACAATACTACCAATTCATCATACAAACACAATAAGCTGTTTCCTGTACTGTATTGCAGGATATGATCACAGCAGGTATGGATACAACAGCAATAACTGTAGAATGGGCCATGGCTGAACTTGTTCGCAATCCCCGAATTCAACAGAAAGCACAGGAAGAGATAGACAGAGTGGTTGGCAGGGACAGAGTGCTCAATGAGACTGATTTTCCTCATCTACCATACCTGCAATGCATCACAAAAGAGGCTCTCCGCTTGCATCCACCCACTCCTCTGATGCTTCCACATAAAGCGACACAGAATGTCAAGATAGGTGGCTATGACATACCCAAAGGATCCAATGTACATGTAAATGTGTGGGCTGTTGCTCGGGATCCAGCTGTATGGAAGGACCCGGTGACCTTCAGGCCTGAGAGATTTATTGAGGAAGATGTTGATATTAAGGGCCATGATTATAGACTACTTCCATTTGGTGCAGGGCGCAGGATCTGCCCTGGTGCACAATTGGGTATTAATTTGGTTCAGTCTATGTTGGGACACCTCCTCCATCATTTCGAATGGGCACCTCCTGAGGGAATGAAGGCAGAAGACATAGATCTCACAGAGAATCCAGGGCTTGTTACTTTCATGGCCAAGCCTGTGCAGGCCATTGCTATTCCTCGATTGCCTGCTCATCTCTACAAGCGACAACCACTCAATTGATCTGATAGTGAGCTTGAGTTTTGTGTTGATACAAAACAAAATAACGTGCAGTTTTCCCTTTTCCATAGTCAACATGCAGCTTTCTTTCTCTGAAGCTCAACTTCTAGCAAGCAATAACTGTATATTTTAGAACAAATACCCATTCCTCAATTTGAGTATTTCTCTGTAAGCGATGTCACTTGTGCAATTTAGCATGATACAGTAAAGTCTAGTCTAGTGTATTTTACTAGTCATGTGTAGCAGGTGGAACAGATAGACTGTAGTTCCAATACAGACCAATTTGGTTGCTATGAGGAAATGCATTCAGAAAGCCTCAATAGATGTTGGTGCTTGATAGGCTTTTTAACAAGGGAACTTGCTGGCCTGAAAAGAAACAGATTGTATTATTGAGGTCTGAAGCAATTGCCTTGCACAATGTAGACTGAAGCCGCTTCAATAATATTTTCCCTGGTATATTGATTCATACTATGAAGTTAGGTTTTTTGAAAAGTTGGCAGTGGGCACTTGCTTTTGACTCTCATCTACAGGTCTGTAAGCAAATCCAGCAAAAGGGCCTAAAAGATCAAATTGAATCCGTGATCCAATTTTTTCTAACATTCCCATGCTTGTTCTTTTGCATCATACATTTATGGATATAACAGTTGCAGAGGTGCCTATTTCTCTGTAAAAATTACATCTTGCTGCTTGAAACTACAACCCTGAGAAATGTGCCTACCTTTCCACATTATTTTCCGTGTTGCTTCTCCTAAAACTTCAATTCTACATAATAACTATTGATCTGAAGTATACAAGGTTAAACATGTAAATCGAAGATCCCAAGATTCATAAAGAATTGATTAATTGCAAGAAAAATTTAAAAACGAAAGCGATAATGTATTATATGGTCCCATGTCTATGCCTGGATACAATGTTCGTTGAATAAGCCACATTGCAGGGAGATTGATAATGTTCCAAGGGAAATGCAAGGCAAAATATGAAACATAGTATGTGCAGTCGATGCAATACTCTGTGCTGTTCTATTTTTCGGGTGTGCAAATTATACATGGTTATAGTTCTCATACCATATGTGAGACTTAAGGTGCCACTGCCCTATAATATAGTGCAAACACATTCAATTATATCACGTAAGGGTGTATCAGCACAAGATTCACAAGGATATACACAGAATTGGAGAGAAAAACGTAAGGCCCTCCCTCTACTTATAGGTTCAGACTCTTTACTCACATGCTCATACTCTGTTTTTAGTATTATTGTTGAGGCATATAGATGTGGAAGTGTGATATTCCAATTTGACCTTTAAATTTTAGTTCATGGCTTTTGTGTAAACATCATGTATATGCTGAGTTGAGGGTGGCTTATGAGTTGTAAACATCATGTATATTTGTTTTTTTAATTGGGAAGTTGAGGGTGGATTGTTAGTTTTGTCTAGGTGTTGAGTGAAGGGTGATACAATTATAAATATTATTAATATGTAGAATGTTTGTTCATGTAATTGCAATGAGAGAAGTGAGTTGTTACACACGAGGGTGGGAGAGATTTATATGTGTTTTCTATGTAAGGCTAAAACAAAAATGAAAAATAATTGAAGTTTGATATCTAATTGCACCGAGAAAAGTTAAGTACATTATACATAGTAAATATGTTTGATGTCTAATTTCACAGAGAGAAGTTAATACATTATATAACTTAGTAAATATGTTGTAACGCAAAGAAAGGTGGGTCAACCCTGAGCTTTGAAGAGTGATCGGTTCTAGGTTTTCTAAAACCAGGATTGTGTTGTATATAGTCTCCAACAAGAACGTATCTCAACCATTTTGTTTCTTTTATGTCAAGCATGGAAATTGATCTGTCTAGCTTTCCCTTTGATAAAAAACTGAATCATTCAACAGTCCCCTTGGCTGAGCTGCGACTTGCCTAGGTGTGGATTGTTCAAAGCGGAAGATCCTTTTGTTTCTAGCAAGCCAAATTTTCTAGCATAAGTGGTTAGACATTGATATCCAAACTCTCTTCAAAAGGGCTTGGATAGGAGTATTGCCAATCAACAAACACTGCCTTCCCACTTTGTGGTTGCATGAATGAGATTCCTAGCTATGCAAAAGAACCCTGCTACACTTGAATTACAAAATTGGATTCCAAGAATAAATGGAAAGAGGATTCCTTTATGGATAAACATAAAGGACATCTAGAAGGTCCATTCATTTCTTGCTTTTGCAGATCTTTTGCTGTTAGCACTTTTCCATGTACCAGGGTCCAACAAAAAGTATTAACTTTCGACAAACCATCAAGGTTCCAGATGTATTTCCATATTGTGGACCTGGGCGGTTGGGAAAGGTTTTTGAGTTGCAATTGGTATCCCTCTTTGACTGTATACGAGCCAATAGTTGGTCCCCATCCTCTCTTGTCCTTAATCGAGAAATTGAGGGGGCAAACTCCTTGTAAACTTAGGGTGAATAACAAATGGACTTGCTTTGAGAGATGTGCTGTAGGAGAAAGTTAGTTCCAACCTTGCCACAAGCCTGAACCGTCGAGGTCCCAAACTGATAGATCAAACAAGGTGTGAATACTGCAGTTTGAAAGCAGCTCTTTAACATTGTGCAGCTCATGAAGACTGGATAGTGAAACTCTACCTAAAATCCTGTAATCCCAAATGTTAATAGATCGTCCATTCCTAGGCACCGAAGACAATTTTATAAATGTTGAAGCTTTGCAAAGGTTCCATATTGAGGATCCTTGGTCGCCATGATTAGCCGATCAAAACTTCTTTCTCTTGCTACTCCAATATATTTCCTGTGTAAAATGGTTTTCCACTACTTACCTACATAATAGTGTCCAAAGAAGTTTGGCTCCCAAGGCAAGGTTCATTAGTTTGGGGTCCTTGATCCCAAGGCCACCATTTCCTTGAATATCCCTCACAGTTTCCCACTTAACTAGGTGAAATTTCTTATTCTTCGATTTTCCACCTTACCATAGAAATTTGTAGATCTCCTTGCCAATTTGACTCATCACTACCATAGATGCGAACACAGTAAATGCATGTGATCTTGACCAAGCTTGTATAAAATGTAATTGTCCTCATTTTGCAAAGTTTGTTGGGCATTGTTTCTTCCTCTTCATGTTGTTGGACATATCATGTTGTTTTGTAGAGCACCTCCATTTTGTTGTGTTGTTATCTCTCACACACATAACACTTTTGAGAGTTGGAGCTTGGGTGGATTGTTGTTGAGAGATGGTCATATAGGATTGTTGTTATGTATTCCCCAATTGAGTGGTTGGCTTTAATAGACCACTACTTGTTTATTGTGATATTGTTTCTGCATCCATGGGGGAATGGTTGTGATTGAGTGGCATCTATGATGTTCTATCTAGTGTGTATTTTTACAGAATATGGGATTTTGTCCAACAAGAGAATGTTTGTCTAGCACGTAGGCTAGTAAGTGCCTATTGGTTGTTTCAATATTTCATTTTATGTATGCTCGCTATATTGTGGTCTTCCATTCGAGCAAGACAAAAGATAGTTTCCTTGTGTAAGTGTATGAGAATTTGGTAATTGTTTGGTTTCCCTATGTAAATCGATGAGAATTTGCTAATTGTTCTCATGAGGAATGCCCAATGCCCTTGTAAGTTCATAGCCTTAATTGGTAATTGTTTGGTTTCCATGTGTAATTTGGTTCCCATGAGGAATTCCCAATGCCCTTGTAAGTTCATAGCCTTAGGTTAGGAGTAGAAATTTTGTAAGCAAATTACTTACTTGACATGAACCTATAGAGTTCTCATTTTTTTTAGAGGGTGTTTTTTTATCATTTTTTGAAAAATGGTGCTACTTGTTATCGCACAATCTGTACCTGCCCAAAGCCTAAAGGCAAGTAGGCCTAGATTGGCATAACATGGAGGAAGCTGTATCACTGTCACCCCAACGGGGTACCTCTTTCTCTTTAGGAGGAGAAAAGACTCGCTCCAAGGGAGATGTCCCAGGATCTAGTGGGTTGATGAATGATGTTAAGACAATGTAATACCACTCCTCTCTCTAGGTCACTCAGATGAATGGAGTCACTTGGTATGGTTATGTTAAAGGGGTTAGTGGAAAATAAGGTGAATGATATCTTCCCTTTACCAAAGAAACAACAAACGTTATATAATAACCAATGATATCAATGCTTTCAATCAATGACTTCAATATAAAAGTCTGCTACCAAACAAGTTTATGTATAAAAGATAGATGTGTAGCAATAGTAATATATCCAGAAATTGCAACTTATAAGGACATTGTAATGAGATACAAAGACTTTGCAATGATAATACTTTTTCCGCTTACAATTTCTAGATTGATAAAAGCCAGGTAATGACTTTAAAAGGTTGTCAAAGTACTTGTAACATCAACAAGTTAACAGTTATGACATCAGCAAACAACTTCAGAAAGGTACCTTGCTAAGGCAATTTAGTGAACACTTTTAGCATTTATTGATTGTGGTTTGCCTAGTAAAAATTCTAGGTGGTTTATCAATCAACAAATGAGTTTAACAGGTTGTCAAAAGTGACTGTAACAACAACAAACAAAAGTGATGGCAACTGCAAGAAACCTTTAGAAATGTACTTCGTTGAGGCAATTGAACAAACACTTTAGCATCAATTGATAATAGCTTGGCTAGTACACATTTTGGGCAGTGTATAAGACAATTAGTAGACTGATATTAGCTGCAAATAATGGATGTAAAAATGAATTAGCAGCGACAATTTTAGTGGTTAGTAATCTGTACTAAGTTAGTAAGTTAGCAGGGTATCAAGTAGAAATATTTAGTTGAGGTTGATATTGTTATCAAAAGTAAGAGGAGAGGACTAGTGCCTTTTAGGGTAGATGGAGTTAAGGAGGCGACCTCTTTGAAGGCTGAAAACATATGATAATGCACACTATTCAAGAAAAGCCAAGACCTAGGAGGAATAACACCTTAAGTCATCCTAGGCTTCTTGACCCTAAGAAGGGAGGTGAGCTAGGGTGTAGGCACTTCTAGGCCCTAGTGCCTCCTTCCTCTTGAAGAGTTTGTGGATGCGAAGTATCTTGAGTAAAATAACTAAGTAAAGACCTCAAGGAAGATAACACTTTAGGGCCCTAGGGTTTCACTAATTATTAGATCAGTTTATGAAGCTAGGCAAATAAAAAGTAAGAAAGTTAACACTTTAAGTTTCTTACTTCAAGCATTAAATACACCATGCAATTTCATAATCTTGTATGAGAAAATAAAACCATACCATTAAACATTCAATAGATGACAAAATGCAGATTTTACTTACTTGCACCAAGAATAATCATGAATATACCATGGAAGTGTTAGAATGTGCTCGTTTAACCATAGACAATATCACTATTGTCACCCAACCATAGGCCGGAGCCACCCTTCGAGCACCTTGACCTTGACAGAGAGAAGAATCCTAGTAGCAAACCAATAGCCAAGCAAGGCTAATGCACCAAGCAAGAAGTAACCAAAGTTGATTAGAGAGTCCAACCCAGAAAGATAGAAGCAATAGACTTCAGAATTGGTGGCAACACCTTCTCCAGGACTTGCGCACAAGACTGCCAAACTGCAATGCGCACAAAACTGCCAAATTGCGATTCTGAGAATTGTGTGTAAAGTGAAGACTGGTGCCTTGTATTTATACTAGTTCTGGAAGACTGCCTGGGCCGACTTCTCATTCTGGGTATTAATTAATTCATATTAATTATCTCTCTTAACCGACATCTCTTCTAGGGTTACATTCACTTCTTTTCTTGCTTCCAGAATATTCTAATCTTGCCAACGGTCACAATGGAGGTTGATACCTCCTGAAGCTACCATAATATCAACACTCCCTCCTAGCTAGGGAGGTATAACTGATAATGGTCTTGAGCACAAACAAACCATTCAACTGGTAGCATCATTATAGCCACACAGGCTAATTAAATCACGAGCACTATCATTATTATCCAACTGGATAATCTCCATGACATCTGGTACAATGTCAACTGACAGAACACAACTGTGTTTATTCATAGTAGTACACAACTACTCAATCCGTGACACAGTCACAAACAGTGGAACATATCCACCACAATAGCATATATCTACTATCTGCAGACATACAGTCTCCATAGTAATCATATCAACTGATATCAACCTGCACAGAAACAATGTTATGATATAAACTGAGTCATCTGGGCCATTCTTCCACTCACATCTGTGAGATATGGAAGAGCATCTGCCCTCAATGTAGAACATCAATGATGGGTTATCTGGATTATTCTTCTCAAGCAAGGAAAAATAACTGTCCTAATTTCTGAGCCTGGACCATTCCCTATCCGAGCCATTCCTCTAGCACTAAACAAAGTGCAACCTAGAGAGAATGAGTTTTCCCTAGGGAATGCCTGTCCCTGATTGTTGAACCTGGACCATTCCTCTGGCACTAAACAAAGTGCAATCTGGAGAGAATGAATCTGCCCTAGGGAATGACTATCTAGACCATTTCCTAAGGAAATGACTATCCTGCACCAACCTCCAAAACATACCATTCTTCGAAACTGCTCACAACTGTGAGCTTCGAAAGAATGACTGTCCGGCGAGGCGGACCAGTCTTCTTGACCACTACTGAGAGTGACCGTCAAGAAGAGAGACTGTCCTAGACCATTCCCAATGTTAACCACAAGGGGAATCACTGTCTATGGTATATCGGCAATCCATCGAACCATTTTCATTACGAAAATGACCGTTTGATCTGGGCCACTTTCCGAACTGGAAAAATGCATGTCTGTCAGAAATCTCAAACCACTTTCCGAACTGGAAAGGGGGACTGCCCAAGCTGGACCATTTTTCAAACTTGAAAATGACTGTCCTCAATTCAATGATATGTCAGTGCTCCCTCATAACCTAGAGATTCATTTCTTCCCTTTCAGTTAAGGGAGTTATTTCCACGATCCTCAATTTGTCTCGGAAATATGCAAACTTTATTATGGACAAAGGCTTTGTTAGGATATCTGTTGTCTTCTCATCTGTGGGGATATACTGGAGCTTTATTTCTCCTTCCTGGACTTTATCTCTAATAAAGTAGTATTTGATCTCAATGTGTTTTGACCATTCATGAAATACTGGGTGTTCTAATAGCCTTATACAACTCTGATTGTCACAGTGTATTATGGTCAAATCTAGAACTTGATCAAATAATCCAGAGATTAGCTTTCTTAGCCATATTGCTTCTGTACATGCCTCTCATGATGCAATATATTCTGCTTCTACTGTGCTAAGTGCGACAGACTTCTGTTTCCTGCTGCCCCAAGATATCATAGTGAAGCCCACGCTGAAACACATCCCTGAAGTACTCTTTCTGTCTTCTGTACTTCCTGCCCAATCTGAATCTATGAATCCATGAAGCTGTATGTCACTGGATGCGGTATATCTTAAATCATAGTTTACTGTCCCATGGATATTTCTTAGAACATGCTTTGCAGCTGTCCAATGCTCATGTCTAGGTTCCACCTGGAACTGGCTTAGTGTGTTCATGACAACGCAAATGTCTGGTCGAGTATTTACCAAATACATCAATGTCCCAATCAATTGTCGATATAGTGATGAATCTACTGAATCAGAATCCGAGTCTCTTACTTTTCTTATATCTGTGGTCATAGGAGTGTCCATGGATTTGCAATCCATCATTCCAAACTTTTGAAGAATCTTTATTGCATACTTTCCTTGTCCAAGGAATACTTCACCACGCTTCTGCCATACTTCTAGTCCCAAGTAGTAATGCATGAGACCAATATCTTTCATGTCAAACTCAGAAGCTAGTTCCTTTTTTCACTGGATGGTGAGAGACTCTTCACCTATTAGGAATAGATCGTCGACATATAGCAGTAGAATCACAGGTGCATTGTTCACGACTTTGTAGTAAAGATTTAGATCTGCATGACTTTTGGAGAAACCAAGTCTCATTAGGTAGATGTCTATTATGGCATACCAAGCTCTTGGAACTTGCTTGAGTCCATATAAAGCTTTCTTTAGTCTGCAGACATGAGTGTCCCTGGAATGTACTTCAAACCCTTGAGGTTGTTCAATGTATACTTCTTCTTCGATTGCTCCATTGAGAAATGTTATCTTTACATCAATATGATGTAAACTCCATCCCATGGAAGTGACAAGAAACATGATAGCTCTAATGTAATTATATTTGGCAACCGGAGAAAATGCTTCGTCATAGTCTTCTCCCTCCTTCTGGGAGAACCCTCTAGCTACGAACCTTGATTTATATTTATCCATGCTTCCGTCTGTTGCATGTTTGATCTTGTATACCCATTTTGAGGTTACTACTGATTTTTCTTTAGGTCTAGGCACAATTTCCCATACATCATTTTTCATGATAGACTGGTGTTCTTCTGTCATGGCTTCTTTCCATTGTTTCTTCTGAACCGCCTCTTCAAATGTGGTAGGTTCTTCGTCTAGAAGATTTGTCATACATGCTGCATAGCTGGAGAATCGTTTGGGCTTCTTACTTTTTCTGAAGGTCCCACTTGGGGCCTTGAGTCTTTCTGCTTCTTGTAGGGTATCTTCAAGCCAAGTTGGTTGTTTCTTGGTCTTAGGTACAGTGTCTGAATCAATGGTCTCACATGGTTGCATCGAATGATCAAGTTGTTCCTTTTCTTCATTCTAGTTTTCTGGAAGACATGTGCCTTCTTCAATAGGCTCTTCATACTCTTCTTCTTCTATAGTTTCTTCTATGGATTTCTTGAAAGCCATCTTTTAATTGAAGGTCACGACTCTGCTGAATTCAATCTTATGTTGTTCCGGGATATAGATTCTATAAGCCTTGGATGATTCACTATATCCCACGAATATGCCCTTCTTTCTTGACGGTTCTAATTTATTCCTTTTGTCCTTGGGAATGTGAAAGTAAACAGGGCATCCAAAAATTCTTAAGTTTTCCACATTAGGTTTCTTTCTTGAGAAGGCTTCTTCTGGAGTCATTTCCTTCAATATGCGATGCAGACTTCTGTTCTGAATATATATTGCTGTCATGGATGCTTCTCCCCATAAGAACATAGATAAACCTTGATCGTTTAGTAGTGCCTTCACGGTTTCTTCAATATATATGTTCTTCCTTTCTGCTACGCCATTTTGTTGAGGATTATGAGGAACAATCATATCCCTCCTAATCCCCGTTGATTTGCAAAAGGAAATGAATTCCTTTGATGTGTATTCTCCTCCATTATGTGTTCTCAAGGTCTTGATTTTCTTGTTTGTGAGGTTCTCTATCTCTGCTTTGAATTCTTGAAACTTGTTGAATACTTCGTCCTTTGTCTTCAAGAGATATAACCAAGTCTTCCTTGAGTAATCATCTATGAAAATTACGTAGTAAAGAGAACCTCCTAGAGATTTGATTGGCATCAGACCACAAACATCTGAATGTATTAGATCTAGAATCTCCTTAGATCTATTGTTGCTTCTTGGGAATGGCTTCTTGATATTCTTTCCAAGAGCACATCCTTTGCAAATTCCTTCATGTGTAGACTGTAATTCTGGTATTCCTTCAACCATCTTTTTGATAAAAGGCAATGCTTGATAGTTAATATGAGCGTACCTTCTGTGCCAAAGTTCATTGAGATTGACTTCATCATGTACAAGAGCTTCTTCATTTTTTTCTAGTAGTCTATATAGATTTCCTTTAGGGGTTCCAATAACCCTAGCATTCTCTATGCTAGAGTCTTTGTGCCAAGATAACACTTTTCCATCTACGAAAGCTATTCTGTTTCCTTTGTCTTCTAGGAAATATACAGATACAAGATTCTTTTCTAAACCAGTTACATATAAGACATTGCTCAAATGAACATTGTTACCTGTTTTCAACTTGATGGAGGCTTGTCCAAATCCTTCGATTGGGTAAGTGCTTTTGTCTCCAAGCTCTACCTTGTATGATGTCTTTCTTTCATTTAGATTTGAGAGTCTAGATTGATCTCCCGTCATATTCCTAGAATATCCATTGTCAATTATCCACATGTCATATTCAATCGTTCTTGTGAGTGATGAGTAGTGTAGATGACTAGTCTTTTCATTCATGACTTCAGTTGACTGGTGACTGATCATGCTTTGATCCAAAACTTCAGCCTTGACATTTTTTCCTTCTGAGAGTGCTAAGAGGTGCGCTGGACTAAGGCGCACTTGAATACCTTCTTCTTGAGTGATATGTTCCATCATAAAATGTTGGATCGGGTTTTTAGGGTTTCTGCAACTGCACCTTCTAGTAACCCTAGCGACAGTGTCTTGGAAGTTTCTCCTGCTAGTAAACCCTAGCAGAAGTTATTCAACGAGCTTAGTATCCTAATGGCTATGCTTTCTTTCAGTGGTTAGACTGAATGAATGAGGTGTCGGCCCATAACCTATTAGAATGTGCTCGTTTGACCATGGACAATATCACTATTATCACCCAACCATAGGTCGAAGCCACCCTCCGAGCACCTTGACCTTGGCAGAGAGAAGAATCTTGGTAGCAAACCAATATCCAAGCAAGGATTATGCACCAAGAAAGAAGTAACCAAAGCTGATCAGAGAGTCCAACCCAGAAAGATAGAAGCAATAGACTTCAGAACTGGTGGCAACACCTTCGCCAAGACTTGCGCACAAGATTGCTAAACTGCGATTCTGACAATTGTGTGTAAAGTGAAGACTGGCGCCCTGTATTTATACTAGTTCTGGAAGACTGCCTAGGCCGACTTCTCATTCTAGGTATTAATTAATTCATATTAATGATCTCTCTTAGACAACATCTCTTCTAGGGTTACATTCACTTCTTTTCTTGCTTTCGGAATATTCTAATCTTGCCAAAGGTCACAATGGAGGTTGATACCTCCTGAAGCTACCATAATATCAACAACAAGATCACCATACAACTTCAAAAAATTGATCCAAGTGCTGAAACAATCCTCCAAGAAGAGTAGAGCTTCACTATTTCAGCCAAGTACACCCAACTAGGGTGAAATTTTAGACCTCCCTTAGTCCAATGAAAAGTTTTGTTTAAAATGAATGTCACTTTTTGTTTATTTATACAAAAACTTGACCTTAATTAAGTTTTAGGTCAAAAAACCAGGTCGACCTGGCTAGTTTCTTACAAAAATTAAATTCTGGACAAAATAAAATCAATTTGCATCTAAAGACCCTCTTAAGGGTGATGTCATTCCCTTCTAGGGTGATGCTAGGCCTCCATGATGAAACGTTGGGAACATGAAGTGAAACCTTCGGCCTCCAAAGGTCAAAATCCTTGCCCATACATGCCAATAACCTAAGGACTACCCCCAAGGTGACAACCCTAGAAAGTAGATGACATCGAAGGTATCCAAAGGCCACCGGTCAGGTTGGAATGACACAATCCCTTGGGTCTAGGTCCACCAAAATGCCTCCAGGGGAAACACCCTTCCTTCTTCTGGTGCGAGCTTTCAATCTCTTCTTACCCCCTGGCTGGGGTTTCAGTGTCCATCTGTGGGCTTTGAGCCCTCATGAAGGTCCAAGATAATCATTCCCTCATGTGCACCTGTCCACCGGGAAAGGTCCTGCAGAGACAACAAGTATTCCCTCCAGGGGTTCATAAGTCACAAGGATCATAACATGTAAATCACATCCAATAATTAAATCACCCGAACATGTGCATCAAACCCTCCTTAACCCCAAACAAAGGCTCAAAGATGTTATTCAATTTGACAAGTTTAGGTTTGGAGAGGGTCTCAGGGTGTCCTATTGGGCTAATCCACCTTAAGTTTGGGGTGTTTCCTAGGTGGAGTCTGGTCCAAGTCATGCAAGTGTATGATGTGGAATGGGCTAAATAGTTGGGCATGGGGTGCATGTGATAACATGGAAATGTAGAGTCTTACTTGTGGGTGCCTTTGTGGAGGGTGAGCTGCACCTTGTCATGGATGAAACTCTTTCCAGCACATTCATTTCCATTTATTCTTAGATTTATTTATTTTGATCTTTTCTCTTATGATACAAGGGAATAGTTGAGGGCCACTGTCCTGGCTTGGTGACTAGAGGTGACAGTGTCATCCAAAAATCATTTCACAGAAATGAGAAGGATGGCTTATGATGAGACCCCCTTTCTCTTGGCTATGAAACCAAGATCCATTACCCTTTCTCTTGGCTATGCAACCAAGAAATGCATATAGATTCTTAAGCAATACAAAAATTAATCAATGGCTCATACACCGAGTAAACAAAGATTTTTACCGGAAACCCTCAACCGGGAAAACCTTTCTTATTTTCATTATCTCAAATTTCACCATTCGCCATACAATATATACAATGTTTTTAGGTATTCCGTAGATACCAAAACCTTAATCCCTTAATCCGGGATTAATTTACAAATCCCGGTGCCGAACGCTGCGCGTAACCAGGGGGGGGGGGCATACCTACCCCCCCCTGGGACCCCCCTAGGAAGTGCCCGGTGCAACGACAGAGCTCTAGGTGAAGGGATCGTCAGACGCAATTGTCGTATCTGACGCACCCACACACACACATGCAAAGAATATAACACATACCCAACAGTAATGTGATACCGCTACATGTTCATGGTTATAATAGGTCGGCTCATGATGAGACCTCCTGTCCATCAACTAATACCTTGAGTGTTCATGTTATCTTATGGGTCACCTTTTCTTACTGAGAAGATTTTTAGTTCTTTCTTGGGAGTCCTTGGGCGAAGCATCTCGAAGGTTTCAAAATGGCTTTTAACTCTTTCCAACTACTTTTACCATTTGGGCCTTTAGTCCCTTCTTCCCACGAGGTAAGGTGCAACCCTTCCTAGTGTATCCAATCCCAATGCCCAAAAGATGGGGATATGGAAGGAATAAAGATGGAAAGTGGCAAGTATGGAGGGAACATACGAGGACTCTTCAAAGACTCACCTAGTAGCAATCCATCCTAAGGGGAAATCAACTTACTAGGGCATTGCATCACCCTCCCAGGTTTAAATAAGGAAAATAACATACTTTCCCAACAAACATCATGAAATGAAGAAGGATTCAATACAACATGTTTAAGTGTTTTGAAAATCAGAGTGATACATACTATGATACCCCGACTCATTAACTCATGGAGAAAGACCCACTGCCACTTCAGAACCAGGCTAGTGTGATGGACGTTGCTGTTGGTGATATGTGGACTGTACTTGAAGAAAAGAGGGGCCCTCTAGTGATCCAGATTTAGGAGTGGAACGAATTGATTAACAAACTGAATACAATAAACATAGAGATATGAAGAACAACACAGATATCCAGTGAACAATATCTTATATCGAATAAATGAAATAGGTCGAAACTGTAAAACTGTAGAACTAAAACACTTTCTCGAATGGTGGTAGCTATCTCTAAGAAGAGATGTGGCTACTACGTGCATCCGTATGAGCAGAAAAACAAATTACAATGAGGCTCCAGAGGCCTTTTTGATATTACTCTTGAATTCCAAAACCCTAGACATCCAAAAACCTAACCCTAGGAGGTGAAACGCCAAAAGTCATGTGAGCCCCTATGGGTAAGTTGGTATCTCAACTTTCTGGGGTCGTAAATTTTGCATATGACCTCCATTTTAGGCACGTGATAGCCCGTTGGAAAGGTCATTAAGAGAAATACACATTACACTGTCAAAATCTAACTCAGTTTATAGTTTGATTGTGGAGAGCCAAAAAAACACTGTTTAGGGCTCCAAAACGACCCTAGAAGTACAACAAGATGTGCTGACATGAAAACATACAAAATAAGCCAGTTGTATTAGGTGAGAGGCCACCAGTATCCACCTGGAAGATGTGTATGAATTCAGACAACCCCATAAGTGTAGAACCCACAATTACAAAGAAGTACAGAAGAACATGATGAACTAAAAGTGGACAAGAGGAGCCAGTTGGAATAGGTGGGTGTCCACCAATATCCACTTGGATCAATCCTTCCCCCTTAGGAATAAATGGTATCCATTGTGTTGAGTTCCCCCATCTCGTGAGGAAACTTCTGCTAGATTTGGCCCTAGGTGAGCCACTTGCATTGGTGTAGGAGTTGCCCTGCCTTGACAACTCGATAAAGTTGGATCCTCTGCTAGCGAGTTCCCTTGACCCGTGTGTCTACTATTTGATCAGTGGATGATTGTCCCATGCATTCAGGGTTAAACTTTGTTGGTGTCATTTGTTCTGCGATCTCCGAGGTGTCCAATAATGGTGGAAAATAAGGCTGAAGGAGGTCCACATTTAACACTGGGTGCATGCCAAGGAAGGGTGGAGTGTTGAGCTCAAAAACATTGCTACCCACAACCTTGGTGATAGTGTAAGGCCCATAACGAAGTGGGTGAAGCTTCCGAGGGGGCCCTGTGAGACACTCCTTCTGCAAATGTAACCGGACTTTGTTTCCAACCTGAAATTGGTGCAATACCCTGTGTTGATCATGGCGTTGCTTGTACTTAGCATTGGATTTCTGCAAAATCTCCCAGACCTATTGGCGGATGTGTTGAATCTACTCAATGAATCTGGTGGCTTTGTCGGTCTTAGACTGAACATGGGAAGAGTCTGTCTATGTGGTGGAAAGAGGTAGTGCAACATCAATGGGACCCAAGGGTTGGAATCCCAGCCCCACCTGAAATGGGTTATGGTTAGTGGAGCTATGGGGAGCCTTGTTGTAATTGTGTTGAACATAGGGGAGGCTCGCATCCCATGTACGTGGATGCTTAGAGTTGTACATGCGTAGGATGTGCACAGTAATCCGATTGAGGACCTCTATTTGGACGTCTGTTTGGGGGTGGAAAGCAATGGATTTAGTAAGCTTGGTGTCCAATAGTGACTAGAGACTCGACCAAAATGTGTTGAGGAACCTGTTGTCTCGGTCGGAGATGATGGTCTGTTGTATCCCAAAATGGACCCACACTCGTTCGAAGAAGAGCTTGGCAGTATATTCTACTGTGATATTCTTCTTGCAGGCTGTGAGGATGGACATATTTGAAAACCAATCAATGACCACAAATACACAGTCATTGCCTTGCTAGGTGGATGGAAGGCAAGACATGTAATCCATTGAGATGGATTCCCAAGGCTTCTCAGGAGTAGGAATAGGGGTGTATAATCCTGATGGATGGCTTGGAAATGGCATAGGGAGTGCAAGATCTGATATACTTGTTGATGTCCTGTCGAAGTTTTGGCCAATAAAAATGTTTATGAAGAACGACCACAATTTTCTCCACACAAAAATGTTCTGCCATCCGACTGTAGTGGGATTCCCAAATAATATTTGCACACTCGCTTGTAGGAACACAAAGATGACCTAGATGGCATAATATTCCATATTGAATGTGAAAATCGGTGATAGTCGGGCCTGTACCCAAGAGATGATAAGTGGTTGTAATATCCCCAAGGACGAGCCCAAGCTATATTGCTGAATTGTAATTATGTCTATAGGCTAGTGAGCTAAGTGTTTATAAGCTAAAGACTTATATGTTTATAGGCTGGAGAGCCTAGATGCTTAAGGCCATGAGCCTGAATTTGTATATGTAATTATGCATATCATTAATAATATAAATACATCACTGCGTGTAGACCGACCACACAGAAAGAGTGATGGGGGACTAAGCTTCCACTAAGCTGGGTAAGGGAGAGAGGGCTGAGAGGTTGGAAAGATGGGCTAAGACTAAGGTATTAAGTACAAGAGAATAATAATAATTTATTATTATTCCAAAATAGGATTAGAGGGATATGTCTTATCCTAAGTTCCTAGAAAGGGAACGTATGCTAAATGGAATGCATGCAACTCCAGGAAGACAGGTGTCGACCTGGGCACATGTAGTTAAAACCAAAGAGTCAAACTGTGCTGGGCGTTCTCTCCCCATTCTTCTNTACCCAATTTTTGGTTTCCGCCTCTTTTTGAGTTGTATTGAACCGTTTCTATTTTCCTCATCTTGCTGGAACTGAGTGGAAGCTGGTTGAAGAAGCGGGTTTCTAGGCCTGTGGTTGAAGAGGTAGGTTGTCAGGCATGTGAGTAGCTCTCTCCAGGTGAGAGAGTTTGCTGGGAAGTGATTTTCTTCTAGAGAGAGTCCAACACCAGCTACAAAGCTCTGAGAATTCCTGATCCGGACTGTTGCCGAGACCCTGAGAGGGGAAGTGGACTAGCCGATGGACTGTGGAACAATGAAGGTGCATATTCCCAATGTGGAACAAGCATGTGGGGAATGAGATTCTGTGAGTAGTGGGCATAAGAAGGCTCCTGGAGAGAATCCTTCCCGTTGCACTGTGCATTTTCCTGTGACCTCAGCTTAGTCTAGGATTACCTTGCCCTGGGTAGAGCTTAGTCCCGGCTCGGGGGTGACCCATTGCTGAGAGTGATGACCGGCATGGTCTAAGGCTCGGAGGTTCATGGAAGGTCTACACGTAGTTGGTGGTTTTACTCCAGTTAAAAGATAAGTATCATTTATGTGCTTAATTATGTATGTTATGCATGTCTGTGTTTCTTGAAATGTTATCATGAGTTCCATTGCATGTGGACTTATTGTCAATTCCATTTAAGTCTGTATGGTAGAAATAAATCTGTGTTGATTGTTTTAAATTCATTAAAATGCATGTTATATATATGTGTATATTCCACGTAGTGGCATTGCCCGAACTGTGGGTGGCCGGGGACCTTACAATTTGGTATCAGAGCTAAGTGAAGTAGTGAGTAGTGGTGTTGCCCGACTTGTTGGTGGCCAGGGACGTTACAATTTGGTATCAGAGCCAAGGTTCACACACTGAACCTGGATGGGCTGGATAAGTGGTCATTGGAACCAAGGTTTCAAGTGGAAATTGTGTCTGGAGGAACCAATTTTGAACCTTAGAACATTCCTGAGCGCTAAAAGGTTACTTTGGTCGTGTTACGAAGATCAAGAGCTATAGTAGTATTATAAAACCATGACAGAAGTGGTATTTGGCCACAGGGAAAAAGAATCACAACACTTGTGGTGTTGGGGCCGTAGGATCTGTTCGAAAGGAAGGGAGATCCTTCACGACCATCAGATCTGGAAAAAGGAGCATGAGAGTTAACCTCCAAGTCCCCGAAGTGGATCTACACCGTAGACCTAAGGAGAATAGATTGACCGTTGGATCAAGCCAAGGTAAAGGGACAAACACAGTGTTGAAGAGAGAAAGCTCCCGAAGTTTCGAAGTCCGGAGTTAATCCAGACCATCCGTCAAGAGGGACACGTGACAATAGATTGGTTTGTTTGGGAGTTCGGCATTCGAGATAATTAGTGTGTGCTGACGAGAGAACTTCCAAAGTATGAAGTTCTGAAACCCCGAAGAGTCGAAGTAGTGAGTCATGATGACGTCACTTGGATTGACATGGACACATGGGTTTTGTTCCACGTAACAGTGGGTTTCGAACCCGTGGAAGATTGAAATTCCATATGGATGACACATGACACCCATCTGATTGGGCCACGAGTCAGCCGCTAGTATTCTGCCACGTAGAATTCTGTATGAGCATGGTTAGTGGGACCCCGAAGTTACATAACGTAGTTAAAGTTTAGAGGACCCACATTGGCATTGATCATGATACATCAAGATCGAAGACCAGGAGGTATTGCGGGAGCCCAAGTTGCACGGTAGTTAAGTCTCCAAGGCGGTCTCGCAATCCAAACCACGATTTCACCGAGGGGTTATGTGTCAGTGTCAAAAGAATTGTGGGACGAAAGGTGGGTTACTCCAAACCGCCATTGCATGCCCCCACAATTGGAAAAGCATTAAGTGATGTGGTATTCGGTATCTTAGTCCAATCACGAAAGCCATGGGTCCCAGTGGATGCATGTCGCCAGTTGCAAAGTCCAGAGACTTGACACTCCGAAAAGGTGGTTCATAGGGAACAAAAGGAAGAACCGAATTTTCGTAACGTCAAAGTGGCATGACATAATGATGTCACCAAAGGTGACTAGGAAGTGTTTGAAGATTAATGGTTCGGGGTGTTGGGGGTGTGTGGATGTGAAATCCTTCGAAGTCCCAAAAATTTGAAGTCCTGGAACTCAGATGCCTGAGGTTTCGTAGTGAGTGCCAGTCATTGGATGCTGGGTAGACATGGGCTGTTGATCCACCCTACTTCCCGAGTTCGATAATCCAGAACTTCGAGAAATTTGTTGGGATGTGCTTTGAAAACTTTCGAAGACGGAGGCCTGAAGTCCCGAATAAGCACTTATCAACATAGCACTTGGCCACAACCCATGGTCGCATGGGTCGGGGGCTAAGAAAAAGGGGCTAGTGCCTGAAAAGTATTACAGAGCAGAGCATAGATCATAAGGAAAATGGAATTTGGAAGTTTTCTTGAATCATATTGGTTTATGAATATTGTGGGAATTGTTAAGGATTGATGGACTGAAAAACTTCGGTTGACTACACACTGTGTTTGCAGAGTTAGTGATTCTTAGAACTGAACCAAATTGTCGTAGAGTGCAGAAAATGGAGGAGGCACAAAATGCTATCAATTCAGAGATTGAAGCTAAAGGAATGGATGTCCATTTGGGATTTGAACGATCGAACTCCAATGGGCATGGAGAAGAGATAGATAAGGAGGGAAACATGATGAGAATCATTGAAACATTGTAGAAAGATGCCCAGACTCACCGAGCAGATAACAAAAAGATCATGAAATCCAGGGAACAACAAGGAGAATTCAACATAAAGTTGATACAGAGCCTGGAAATGATAGAAAAGAAATTGGATAAGGGAAGTGACTCCAGTAAATCAGTAAGTTACGAGTCTCCTGATGAAAGAAGGAAATCAAGGAGTGTTGGTAGACACCATCATCACTCCCAAGGGAACTCTAAGAGGAGGGAACACAGTAGTTCAAGCCCATCTCCTACCAAAAAGCATAAGATATCTAGAGTGGATGAACTGAAGGGTGAACTGAACAAGATTAAGCCTCCTACGTTTGATGGAGAGCACAAGAAGGAGGAAGATGTCGAGACATGGCTTCTTGGCATGAGGAAATATTTCCAGCTGCAGAATTATTCCTCTCATGCAGAAGGAAGAATTGCAATGTATCAACTGAAAGGAAAGACATCCATGTGGTGGGATCAACTTGTGCAGGTGCAACACATTAAAGAGAAAAATGTTACTTGGAAGGAATTCAAGAAGCACTTTTAAAAGAAATATTTGACTAAGAGATACTATGACAAAAAGATGAAATAATTATTTGAACTCAAGTTGGGTAGCATGTCCATTGATGAGTATGAAAGGAGATTCCTAGAGTTGCTGAAGTATGTTTCTTTCATCAAAGATGAGACTGAAAAAATTCAAAGGTATCTGAGTGGACTGCCACCTTCCATCAGTGATAAGATCCAATATGATGATCCTAAAACTATGGAAGAAACTATAAGGAGAGAAAAATTCTTATATGAGCAACAAAGAGAAAAACCCGCTTTTTGGAAGGCTTGGTATGACAAGAAGAAGCTAAAAAAAGAGTAGAGGCAGAAGGGAAACAAACCTCCCTTTTTCAGAAACAGTCCTTAAGGACAACCATATTTTAGAGAGTAAAGAATGGCTGAAGTAGAGGGACAAAGGCCAAGGCAGACACCCATTCAATGTTGGGGCTGTCAGGGAAACCACAAGTATAGAGATTGTCCCCACAAAAATGGCAAAGTCAGAGATGTCTACAATGTTCAGCAAGATGAAGCAGTGGAGGACATGGGCAGTAGAATACCAAGGATATATGCATCCCTGGAAAATAAACAAGATGACTTTCAAAAACATGATTGAATTTGAAGGTATGATCAATAACCATACCTTTACTATTTTAATTGATTCAGGGGCTAGTCATAGTTATATAGATCCTAGAATGGTGGAAAGTTTGCATTTCCCAAGAAGCAAGCATGGAAAATCTTGGTTAGTGAAGTTGGCTATAAGAGCTAAGAGAAAGGTTTTTGAGTTGGTTAAGTCTTGTCAAGTGGACATGAATGGTCTGAACACAAGGGTTGAATTAAACATCTTACCTTTCATATGACTGTCTAATTGGGATGGACTGGTTGGAATAGCACCATGCCATCTTAGACTGTCGTAAAAAGGCATTAACTTTCCTGGATGAGGAAGGAAACCCAAGGAAAGTCCAAGGAATTCTCAAAGCAGTTGCTATCAAAGAAATCTCAGCAATGCAACTGAAGAAGTGCTACAAGAAAGGCTGTCAATTATTTGCAGCTCATATGGAAGAAGTACCTAAGGATAAGGTGTCAAATATTGAAAACCATGAAGTATTAAAATATTTTGAATATGTATTCAAGGAGGTACCAATACTACCCCGAAGAGAGATATTGATTTCTCTATAAACCTGATGCCTGGAGCAGCTCCAGTGTCAAAAACTCCTTATAGAATGAGTACACCAGAGTTGAAAGAACTGTAATTGCAGCTTGAAGAACTTTTGAAGAAGGGGTATATATTCCCAAGTGTGTCACCTTGGGGTGCCCCAATATTGTTCGTGAAAAGGAAAGATGGGACATTGAGTTTGTGCATCGATTTCAGACATTTGAGCAAGGTGACTATTAAGAACAAGTATCGTTTGCCGAGGATCGATGATCTCTTTGATTAGTTACATGATGCCAAGATATTTTTAAAAATAGATCCCAGGTCAGGGTATCACCAGGTAAGGATAAAGGATGAAGAAATCATCAAGACCACCTTCAGAACAACGTATGGTCATTATGAATTCATAGTGGTGCCATTTGGGTTATCAAATGCACCCGTTGTTTTCATGTGCCTAATGAATGGTGTATTCAGAGACTATCTAGACAAGTTTGTCATAGTATTTTTGGATGACATCCTGGTGTATTCCAAGTCAGAGGAAGAGCATGAACATCATTTGAATATGGTGTTGCAGGTGCTAAGAGAGCACCAACTGTATGCCAAATTGACCAAGTGCTCATTTTATCAAAAGTAGATCCATTACTTGGGGCATATCATTTCAAGGGACGGGATAGCCGTGGATCCTGAGAATATAGAAGCCATCAGAGAATGGTTAGCACCGAGGAATGTGACAGAAGTCAGATCCTTTATGGGTCTAGATGACTATTACAGAAGGTTCATTGCAAGATTCTCAAGGATAACTCACTCCATCACTTCCTTGCAAAGGAAGGAGAATAAATTTCAATGGACAGAAGAATGTGAGAGAAGCTTACATCAATTGAAGCACATGTTAACCAATGCACCGATCCTGAGGATTCCAGACCCAAATAAATATTTTGTAGTGTGTACAGACACATGCAAAGAAGGACTGGGAGGAGTTCTAAGTCATAATGGGTTTGTAATATGTTATGAGTCCACGAAACTGAAGGATCATGAAAAGAACTATGAAACCCATGGTTTGGAGTTGGCAACCATAGTGCATGCTCTGAGGAAATGGAGGCACTACCTCATGGGAAGGAGGTTTGAACTAAGGACATACCATAATGGTTTGAAGTATTTGTTTGATCAACCAACCTTGAATTCCAGGCAGAGTAGATGGTTGGAATTCCTTTATGAGTATGACTTTGATATCAAGCATATCAAAGGAAAGGAGAACAAAGTGGTTGATGCACTCAGTAGAAGAGTGCATGAACTACATGCTATGGCCATTATCATGTATCAAACTGATATTAAAGGCAAAATTTTGGAAGCTGCAAATGAAGATTTGCAGTACTTGGAATTGGTGGCGAAGCTACATCAAGGTAAGATGCTACAAAACGTGGAAGATTATAAATTGGAAGCTAATTGTTGAAGGAAAATCTCCCTGCGGACAGGTAGATCTCCTCTTGAGAGCTAGACTCTTAACTCTTAAGACAAAAGGTGCTTAACATGGACACTGACTTCCTTTTAGATATAGATAAATTAATGTGTGAGGAGGAAGGATAAAAGAAGTACCTTTTTACCGGTGTTTGTCCCTACACAGTCCGAGTTGAGCTCCAATCTTAAACTCCTCGATAAGCCCTGTAGAAAAACAAAGATACAACCAAATTCCTACTCTACTGAGATTAGCTCAAAATGGATCTATCTACTAGAGACAAGTTCATGTGAGATAAAACACAGACTTGAAAGAAACAAGCCAAGCATATCATATTAATGAGAACAGCAATGAAGAAAACTTACAACCATAGATGTGAGTGCAACAGCTTCATCAAGTTCCCCTTGTCCAAACCCTTTCTTAAACATTCCACGAACAGAATGCTGATGTTCCAGATGACATCTTCCTCATGAGATCATAAGTTAGATGCTTCACAATACTTTCCATCTCCCTTCAATACCACTCATGAGATCATAAGTTTGGTATAATTCTCAATCTCCATTCCCCCTCCTCCATGGAAATCCCTCATTATATAATATTTGGAGACTTAACCACCATGGAGAGAATCTCTCATTAGATCCACTAAGAAAGGGATCTCTAAGATATTTAGGGAGAAAATATCTCTTAAGGATTTTGGGGAGGAAATATCTCTTAAGGATTTTAAGGAGGAAATATTTAAACCATCCATGAGATCCTCCACCTTCCCTAAAAGATAGGAAACCAAATGTGAGGTGGATCCTCACACTTAATTACTTTCTTTTTCATGAATATTAATAATAATTCATGTGCACTTGATTATCTTACTTAATCAATTTCTTTTCCATGAATATTAATAATAATTCATGTGTACTTAGTATTTTTGCCTTCATGTAATATATCCCTCCTCCACATTGACTAGGGATTGTGACATAGTTTATTCCATGGTGTCAAAGTGTATGCGACACTTTATATGACATTTTACGACACTTGGGGCGAAGTACCTAGGTGTGAAAATTTCATGTGTAATAGAATGCCCCCTAAAGTGTGAGGTCAGAAGAGAGAAAGATGGCSAAAACACTTTACAAATATTTAAAGCAAGGGTGTGGACTCAGAGAACCTGGTAGAATCTACACACAAACATCCAACAAATATTATGACATGTTTCAAACCCAAGGCAAGCATACTTATGCTTGGGTGATAAAGACTTACAAGATATGGCCGCCATAAAATACATTGCGGATCCATAATTATATTGATAAAAGGGATAGCCAGTGAGGATACAATGTGGATCTATACTCCTATGACCTAAATTGATCGTAGCCACGAAGAATACACAATGGATCTATGAGATGACAAGAGATAGCCACGACCAATACAAAGTGGATCTATGTAACAATTTATGTGTTATTGTTCAAAAGAAACTCCTTTGCAACCTAGGCAAAGTACATATAAGAGTGATCACTCAACCCAGGGTCTTCTTACCGATCTCGATGTAGTACAAATCTAACCATGTGAATAGATGTCCTGATGTCGAACATGGAAAAAACCACTTGATTACCGGTCAATGTTGTAAACCGTTAACAAGCGTGAGGGAAATCACCATTGATGTCAATGATTCCCAATGTACTCTAGTACATTCCAACGAATGTGAATGGATGAGATGAAGTTGAACATCCGTGGAATCATCCGATCAGAGGTCAATGATGTAAACTCACTGTCGAACGTGAGGAGGCCTGCTATTGAGGCATGCAGGTCCCAAAGTACTAATTGGTTTCTAAGTCTAGTTCCTGGATAATGTGTTGAAGTCGACAGGAATAGACTTGTCGAAGGAGGGCCTTGATGTATCCCCCATCAACGACATGAAACAGAAACAGAGATGTAATTGGTAGATCAAATGAACATGGAATGACACGGGTATTGAGACATGATATTTGCGATGGCTGACTCTCAAGGCAGATACTTCCCTTGAGCACTGAGGCACAACAATAGAAACATGACATGGACCAAAACAAAATGATGCAGTGGATACTGTGAATTTCGTCGGGTGACCCAAAGGAGTAAGAAAAAATCAGAGGATTGGTTCAGTGCAGAGGTTCAGTGGATTAATATGTGTGCAAATACAAAGTGTCGTGTTCAAGGGCGACTCTAAGAATTACTGGTAATGTTCTCAAAAACTGCTTGGCTTGCTTCTTTCAATTTCCCCCCCCATCCAAATAGATGAGTACCTCTTTTTAATTTAACGAGCTCGAGGAGGGTAACACATGCTTGATATAACTCACCTTCGGTAAGTTCCTCTTCCTTTGTTTAACGAATTGGAAGAAGTAAGGGTTTGGTCCCGTATGGGCCTGTCGATGTTTGTTTAACGAGTCCAAAGATAGAAAACTCGAAGGTTTTTCAGGATTATAGAGTTTGGAAAAACACTTAAAAGAGAACTCTCTCAATTCCTTTTTCGTAAAGTAGTCTGATGCGACCGAAAAAGAGATAAACTATCGCTCAACAAACGTTTTCTTCAAATACTTTAACGAGCGTGAAGAGAACAAGGTCGCTCGACAATCTTTTCATGTTTAGAGAGTCTGAAAAGAACTTAAAGATGACTTCAATGTTGTCCTTTTTCATAATTTTAGTCTTGCGAGGCCGAAAAAGAGATAAATTATCACTTGAAAGATGCCCTTTCAAACCTTTTAACGAGTGGGAAAGGAAGCAAGATCACTCAACAATATTTTCATGTTTAGAGAGTCTGAAAAGAGCTTAAAGGAGACTCCAGGGGGTTCCTTTTTCGTGTATCCATACAGGTCCGAAAAAGAGATAAAAGTTTACTTGGATGCATTCTCAGGTATTTACGAGAACGAGAAGGAACAAAGACTAAGCTCAGTATGCCCCCAGCTTGAAAAGCTAGTGGCTTAACTCCAGAATGATCATCAAGGGCTGGAGACATGCCCTCCAAGCTTTAATGCATTCACCGACTTTGAGGTTGTCACCAATTTATCTAGTAGATGAGAAAAAGGAGAAGGGTGGATGAAAATAAGGTTCAAGAGAGGTGACTATTTCATTTTTTAACGAGCTTGAAATGGGAAAAGAACTATGCTCAGGGTTCCAGGTTCGATCCCCAGATTGTTGTTTCATTTTTTAATGAGCTTGCTACAGAGAGGAAAGCTATGCTCAAAGCCTCTATTTCATTTTTTAATCAGCTTGCTATAGAGAGGAAAAACTATGCTCGTAACCTCTATTGGATCATGGCTTCCAAGAGGATAATGCTCTGGAAGGACACCATGTCAAGGGACAAAAATCGGTCATGGATTCCAAGAGATCTTCGCTGGATGGAAGATAATCACTCTGGAAGGAACACATGTCGAGGGTTGCGATAGGGGCAAGGAGATCAGGCTCCAATAACCCTACCGAAGAGATCACCATGTCAACTACCGAATCCAAATCATCAGAAGTCGAAGGCATGGGAGACGATAGAAAATCGACATGAGGAGGGGATATAGACTGTATATCTGCCCGAATTTATTCACGAGGGGGAAGAAAAAAGGATCGATGATGGTTATCATCTCGAGGTAGCTCGCCAATGCTCAACATTTCCATGATAGATTCATCCGGGTGAAAATTTGGGGAAATGTAATCGATCACAGACGGCAAGGAACTCAACCGTGATTGCATCGAGGAAACATTAGGTTCCAATAGATGTTGGTCATCCGATGAGGGAGAAGAGGATTGGATAGAAGCATATGATGTTTCAACTGGACTAAGTGGGACGGTGTCACCTAGTGCATTGAATTCCAACAGACAAGGTACAATCCAAGGGTCAGATGATTCCAAAGATTGATATGCCGCGGTCGAAATCATATCGACGGTGGCAATATGATGTGTAGTCAGTGGAAGTGGTGTAGGGAAGGTACCCATGAGGCTATAATCTTTTAGTAAGCCAACACCAATGCTTTCATACGTGATCTTGTGGTCTCCCAAGAAAGGAATATTGTTGGTAGCGGGAGTGCGAGTATCGGTCGTGCAGAAATCCAACTGATCAACAATGGCAATTTTTCCTTGATGAGGAAATTGTACACATCGAAAGACTGACGATGCAACGACAGTCATAGCATAAAACCAACTTCTTCCAAGTAACAAGTTGTAATCGAGGGGAGCATCGACCACCTCGACATCAACAGTAACAGTTTTTCCACCCAAATTGATGGGTAGGGATTGTAAAAGCCCATGGGGATGAAAACCTCGCCCATCAAAGGCGTGTAACATCATTGGGGATTTGTTAAGTGCAGGTGATTTTAAACCTTTCCAACATGCCAAAGACATGACACAAGTTGAGGCTCCCTCATCCAGAATAGTTCGGTGGATTTGTTGATTGTGAACAACAACATCAACTTGGAAAGCAAGTTGGTGGGAGAGTCGAGACGCATAATCGTCTAGGTTAAACATGATATGGTTGGACGACTCAGGATCAACAACGCCAATAGCGGCCAAGAGTGTTCTACGTTGATCGGGGTAATGCTGTAGAACTTCTAATGCAGACATAGCACACGGTGCTTGAGCCAAATCTTCAACAATGTTGTAGTTCTGGGCGACACGTGAACTAGGATTAAAGGTAGCTTTGTAGATAGTGCTCTTAGGAGGGCGTAAGATAGATTCGAATGTGGTTTTCTCAATCTGAAGTGGTCCAGACAGAGGATTAACCAATGGAAGAATAACGAAGGATGGTGATGGATCCAGTAAAGTATCGGTACCGTTAGTGTCTTTTCCTTTGTTAGGGTTACCTGGTGTGTCGTATGTCTTAGAACGAGTGGTCAAATTAATCCCATTAAACATATAAATATGTGCACTCGATGATGCCTCATCATTAGGATGGCTAGAACTGCCCCCAGGAGAGGGGGTTTGAGCAACCATGGATTGCTACTGTGGAAAAGGCTGAGTAAGCACAACGGGTTATGACTTTCCTTTGAAAATTTTGGCCACTTCATTGTGAAGTGGATAGTCTCAAGTGTAGTGATCATCACCACAAATGATAGACGGGAATTTGAGTTTCCGTTGTGGTTGATTTTCGGTAGCAGGTGTTTGAGCTTGATTTTTTGGTTGTTCATTGTTATTTTTTGATTTATTCTTTGTCTTCTTCTCACCTCCAGATTGTTGTGAAGGGGCAGATTGAACTATATTCACCTCAAAGATCTGAGTTTGGGGGGAGGTAGAGGAGAGTGTGAGCGATTGGGAATTAGATTGAGTGTTGACGAAACCAATAACACCATCTGCATGAGATGAGGATGATGGTTTAGATGGATCAGTATTAGCTCGATCAACATTCGGAAGAAAATCATACAAAGTACCAGATTGTGAATAAACCAAATCTAATTACTGAGCCTGAGCAATGGCTTGTTCCTCTGTGACCGCTCCACCCATAGCGACATTGCGAGTGATCGGGGGTAAAAGTGATTTAGCAAACCATTTCACCAATAATATGTCAGGAATGATTACCTTGATCATGCTTCGTCATTGCCTCCACCCATGAATATGGTTAGAGATATGCATAGAGTTAGTTTGAAAAAGGGAGGTCAAGAGTTCAATACCCGTCTCGTAGCGAATAGGTAGTTGAAAGTGCATGAGGAAAGACATGGCAAGGGAATTGAAATTATGAAAAGAAGCACGTGGTAGTTCAATATACCACTTTGCTGTCGAGCCTATAAGTGTTCGCTGGAAAAGACGCAAACATACAGAATCATCCATGAGGGAGTTTGATGAACACCACAAATGGAAGGTCATCACATGGTTGTTTGGATCTTCGCCAGATTTTCCGTCAAATTTCAGAATATCAGAAGGAAGTTTAGTTGGAATGACTGGCCAAACCGGTGAATGAAAAATAGGATCATTAGTTAACCGAGACAAGTTTGGGAGATCAAGAGTTGCAAGGAAAGGTAGTTGTCGGTTAATTTGTGGATGATACTGGTGCGGCATAGGAACACCAGTAGGACTATAAACTAGGTTAGGTGGATAGTTGTAACCAATAGTTCCTCCTACATATGGTTGTTGCTGGACAGGATAAACGGGATTCGATGATGGCTGAAAAACATTTTCATAAGCTTGTGGGTTTTGAGCATTATAGGTCGGGTGATTTGCTTTCCCATGAGGAGGATAAAATTTTTTCCCTTGAGGATGGTAAGGAGTAGATCCTGGAGGCAGATACACATTAGACCCATGAGGAGGATAAGACTATGGTCTCGGAGAACTCCAGGTGGTGTTTGGGATGCCGCCCGGATAAGGTTGTCCGTAATATGTTCCGTAAGGAACAGGATTTGATACTCCTCCTATTGGATTATGAGATGAGTGCCCCCCAATGTGGGGTTGAATAAAAGTGCCTCCTGAAGATACTCCCTAGGATTGTGAAGGGTTTCTAGCAAACAAAGGTTTCCCCCCTGGTAGTGGTGGATTTATGACCGGGGTATGACTAGCAAATGGAGGTTTCCCTCCAGGAGAAGCATGAAAAGGGGGCTATCCCCCAGGAGGAGTAGGCCCAATATAGAATGGTAGTCCTCCAGGAGGGAAAGGTTCGTTAGATGGTGGTTTCCCTCCAACCGGTTATGTTTGGCCAGCAGGGGTCTGCATTCTCAGGTGAGAAGATGTCCTAGCAGGATCGTGTGGAACATGTGGAGCTGTATAGTAAAAGCTTGTAGAAACTGGGGTAGGGATTGAAGTGATTTGAATATGAGTAGAGGTGATGTGTCCAAAATTAGGATGGACTTGTGTTGGCGTAATAGTAGGGTTAATAGCCTGATCGACTGGGTGATTCATGGTTTGACCGGATGGTCTTGTTGCACTAGGAGGGTCATGAGGATGAAAGGGTTGTCAAAAGGATTCGAAATGTTCATAGAGATCGCATCTCGATGAAGTCCTCCATACAGATCGAGTAGGTGTGGGATTGGTATCTATTGCAGTGCTAGGACGAACATGAGTCCTATACTCATCACCAAAGATTGGTTCTGTGGATCCCATATATGTTTTGGTAAAAGTTTTCTCCGGTAATTGTGGGAACTCTTCGTTTATGATGTTCCCAAGGGAGTCTAAATGAAGAAAAAGTGGTTCGAGAGGGGTTACCGACACATATGTAGTGTGAGGAATGGGATTTTCAACTGTAACCAAAGTGCCTTCTAAGTTATCTAACGACGGAGCAATAACACTTCCAGCGTCAGATTGATTTTCTACCTCTCTACCATAGTTGTCTTCTGGAGGGTTAGGAGGTAAGGGTTGATAGCCTTCTGAAGGAAACCCTTGCATCCTACATGATCGACGAATACCTTTATCATCTACAGGCTTAATTTTGGAGAATAACAGAACACACTGAAAATCTAGGGCCAACTAACAAGAAGAAACAACATACGCTAATAAAATATAGGAATCAACCAAGCAAACAAAAATTCTCTCGATGATCGTACTAGTTGGTGATGAAATCCAACGTTGCATGATCAGGTCGAGAAGGGGATAGGATATGGTGGAATAGTTACAATGGCGATCTTCTTAATGGACTTTCACCTTGGTGCAAGATTCCACGTAGTAATTGTGGATTTACCCTCCAAGGAGCCCGAGTGAGTTTGACCAATGTCTACTCCAGGTACAATGAGACTTCCCTTCACTGTGACCTTGTGTAAGTACCTAAAGATTATGGCAACTAAAGACACCAATTCACAGTGGGTCCCTGGGTGGGTACAGTCGACAGTCTGATCCAAAATGTATGGGCAAGATAACAAGTTTGAAATCAACCCGAGAGGCTCCCACACATAATCATGGGTATACCTCCAAGTGACCCCCAATATATGATCCGACCACTACAAACAGTTGAACCACAGAGGGATAATCTCCGTAATTCGCCTGAATGCGACCTCGTGCGTAACCCCTGTGTGAGAGGGGGATCCCAAAAAACTGATACGACAATTGGATTTGACTCTCCCTAGCTCAGGATGCTAATGTTTGTTTTGAAAACTTTGGAGAGTTGTACTCACAGCCTAATCCAAAGTGCTAACCCTAGTCTACAGTTGGTGGAATATCCTAAAAACAAAAAAAAGTTCTAGATAATTTTTAATTAGCGTTCGTTTTACAACTGTTCTTTATTCAAAGGGTGTATGAAAGTGAAACTGATGGAATGATGACTCAATTCCCAACACATGCATGAAAGATGATAATCAATCGTTTCTTTTCAATGAACACATTTTTAAGGGATAGAGAAAGAGTCGTTTTCACTATCAAACATAATATGGAATGTCCTCAATCAATTGGTTCTCAATCAAATCCAATGCAATGATAAAACATTTCAGAAATGCCTTCTAATATGAAAACTAATTAGTAAGATGTATCTTTGTTGTTTGTATGTCAATGATGATTAATTTAATGCAAAACTTCTCCTGCCAACTACCCTTTCAGATCAAGGATATTTGGACAAGACTAAGCCGATTTCACACAAATGACACACCCTCTTGCTATGATTGAAACAAGAAGCAAAAAGAAAACAAAAGATAACAAAGAAAATCAAGAATTTCACACAAAATAAAGATGCTAAGAGAAATGACCTCAAAGAACCAAATGAGATGATTCACAGATTTTTGATGCCCTTCACCAGAGTTCCCGCTCAGTCGGATAAGAGAGAAGAAAGCAATGGATTGATTCCAAGTTCTCAACAACATAAAACTCAAAATAAGGAAGAAGGTCACAAAATCTGAACAACAAAGTGCTTATTTCTCAGAAAGTAGAGTGTCAAAGGTCAAGAGGAAGAAGCATTGAAGCACAAAGAAGCTGAGCAAGGGAAAAAGTAGAGACTGGACTACAGAAAACACAATTCTGGAAATTTTTTTGTAGAGGAAAGGATGACACTCTAGTGTAAGGGGCACCAGAGTGTTATAACGCTCTGTATAAGACCAAAGGGGAGTGCCAACACTCTGCTAACATGGGCAAGGGAGCGCCAGGCTTCCATAGCTCAGAAAATTATCAAAAAAAACCAAAAAATCAGTCAAAATTTGTCTGTCAAGATGAATGTGATGGGATAAGGATTCAATCAGCATATGAAATCAAACATACGGGGTGAACAAGGTCTGAAAAGAACAAAGGGTAAGACAAGGTCTATGAGGAAAACCAAAACTGAAAGTTTCGATTCGTCCCCAGTGGAGTCGCCAATTTCTGTTGAAGGAAAATCTCCTTGTGGACATATAGATCTCCTCTTGAGAGATAGACTCTTAACTCTTAAGACAAAAGGTTCTTAACATGGACATTGACTTCCTTTTAGATCTAGATAAATTAATGTGTGAGGAGGAAGGAGAAAAGAAGTACCTTTTTACCGGTGTTTGTCCCTGCACAGTCTGAGTTGAGATCCAATCTTAAACTCCTCGATAAGCCCTGTAGACAAACAAAGATACAACCAACTTCCTACTCTACTGAGATTAGCTCGAAACAGATCTATCTATTAGAGATAAGTTCATGTGAGATAAAACATAGACTTGAAAGAAACATGCCAAGCATATTATATTAATGAGAACAACAATGAAGAAAACTTACAACCATAGATGTGAGTGCAACAGATTCATCAAGTTCCCCTTGTCCAAACCCTTGCTTAAACAGTCCACGCACAGAATGATGATGTTCCATATGACATATTCCTCATGAGATCATAAGTTAGATGCTTCACAATACTTTCCATCTCCCTTCAATACCACTCATGAGATCATAATTTTGGTATAATTCTCAAACTCCATTCCCCCTCTTCCATGGAAATCCCTCATTATATAAGATTTGGAGACTTAACCACCATGGAGAGAATCTCTCATCAGATCCATTAAGAAAGGGATCTCTAAGATAGTTAGGGAGAAAATATCTCTTAAGGATTTTGGGGAGGAAATATCTCTTAAGGATTTTAAGGAGGAAATATTTCAACCATCCATGAGATCCTCCACCTTCCCTAAAAAATAAGAAACCAAATGTGAGGTGGATCTTCACACTTAATTACTTTCTTTTTCATGAATATTAATAATAATTCATGTGCACTTGATTCTCTTACTTAATCAATTTCTTTTCCATGAATATTAATAATAATTCATGTGTACTTAGTATTTTTGCCTTCATGTAATATATCCCTCCTCCACATTGACTAGGGATTGTGACATAGGTTATTCCATGGTGTCAAAGTGTATGAGACACTTTATATGACATTTTACAACACTTAGGGCGAAGTGCCTAGGTGTGCAAATTTCATGTGTAACACTAATGGAACACTCTTGTTCAAAAACAAAATTTATGTACCTAATTTCTAGGAATTGAGAATTAAGATCTTGAAATAAATGCATAATGTGCCTTATGCTGGGCACCCTGGATATCAGAAAATAGTGGCAGCGGTCAAGAACCATTACTTTTGTCCAGACATGAATAAGGAAATTGCAGAATACATCACCAGATGTATGGAGTGTCAGAAGGTTAAAGCTGAACATAGGCACCTGGTAGGGTTGCTACAACCTTTACCCATTTCTAAGTGGAAGTGGGAAGTGGTGACAATGGATTTCATGATAGGATTTCCATGAATTGACAAGCAACATGATTCCATCATGGTGGTGGTGGATAGTCTTACGAAAGTTGCCCATTTTATTCCATTGAAGACTATTTACAAGGCATCTAATGTTGCCAATACTTATATGAAGTAAGTAGTACGATTGCACGGTATTCCCAAGACAATTGTGTTTGATAGAGACCCGAAATTCACCTCAAAATTCTGGAAAGGGTTATTCAAAGGGTTCAGAACGAATCTAAACTTTAGCACAACCTATCACCCTAAGTCAGATGGACAAATAGAAAGAGTAAACCAAGTGATAGAAGATATGTTAAGGATGTATGTGATGGAAAAACCATCTAAATGGGAAGATTATCTACACTTGGTAGAATTTTCCTACAACAATTGGTATCAAGCATCACTAAAGATGAGCTCGTTTGAAGCACTTTATGGAAGAAAGTGCAACACCCCAGTAAGCTGGGATAACCCAGTTGATAGGGAAGTAGTTGGGCCATAGTTTCTCAAGGAAATAGAAGAGGAAATGATAAAGATTAAGAAGAATTTGAGGCTGCCCAAGACAGGCAAAAAATTTATGATGATAAGAACAGAACCCACATAGTGTTTGAAGTGGGTGATCATGTTTTCTTGAAAGTGAAAGCCAACAAAAGTTCCATGAAGCTGGGAAACTGTTCCAAGTTGGCAGCCATATATTGTGGGCCATTTGAAATCCTAGAAAGGATTGGGCCAGTTGCATATATGCTTGCATTTCCTGCATCCATGATTGTACATAATGTGTTTCATGTTTCATTGCTTAAGAAATATATACTTGATCCTAATCATGTGATTGATTGGAATGTGATTCAGGTGGAGCAAGAAGGCGTCTTGCAGGTGCATCCAGTGCGTATACTAGACCAGAAAATAAAGTAGCTCCGGAATTGATCCATAGGGCTTGTAGAAGTCCAGTGGACCTGATACGGTCCCGAGGATGCAACATGGGAGCATGAGGAAGCTATGCGGGCAGAAGACCCACATATTTTTCAAGATTTTGAAAATCTTGCTGATGCTGTGTAAAGAGGTTGCACTGAGGACAATGTAAAAATAAGGGGAGGGGATTGTAATATACCCAACGATGAGCCCCAGTGATATTGATGAATTGTAATTATGTCTATAGGCTGGTGAGCCAAGTGTTTATAAGCTAAAGACTTATATGTTTATAGACTAGAAAGCCTAGATGCCTTAGGACACGAGCCTGGATTTGTATATGTAATTATGTAGATCATTAATAAAATAAATACATCGCTATGTGTAGACCGACCATGAAGAAAGAGTGATGGGGGACTAAGCTTCCACTAGGCTAGGTAAGGGAGAGGGGGCTGAGAGGTTGGAAAGAGGGGCTAAGCCTAAGGGATTAAGTCCAAGAGAATAATAATAATTTATTATTATTCCAAAAAATGATTATAGGGATATGTCTTATCCTAAGTTCCTAGAAAGGGAACATATGCTAAATGGAGTGCACACAACTCCATGAAGATAGGTGTCAACCTGGCCGCATGCAGTTAAAACCAAAGAGTCAAACCGTGCTGGGTGTTCACTCCCCATTCTTCCGTCCTTTGTCTAACCCATTTAGGGCAGTCATCGACCTCGGCATAACCACACACATATGACAAACCACTTACTGGGGGTGAAAGTTGACCAGTGTTATCCTATGAACCCAGTCTATTTGCACTTGAAAAAATAAAATGAGTCGTACCTTACCCAATTTTTGGTTGCCGCCTCTTATTGAGTTTAATTGAACCGTTGTTGTTTCCCTCATCTTGCTGTAACTGAGTGGAATCTGGTTGAAGAAGAGGGTTGTCAGGCCCGTGGTTGAAGAGGAAGGTTTTCAGTCCTATGAGCAGCTCTCTCCAGGTGAGAGAGTTTGCTGGGAAGTGATTTTCTCCTAGAGAGAGTCCAACACCAACTACAGAGATCTGATAATTCCTGATCCAACTTGTTTCTGAGACCCTGAGAGGGGAAGTGGAGCAACCGATAGATTGTGGAACAATGAATGTGCATATTCCTAGGGTGGAACAGGCATGTGGGGAATGAGAGTCCGTGAGTAGTGGATGTAAGAAGGCTCCTGGAGAGAATCCTTCTAGTTGCACTATGTAGTTTCCAGTGACCTCAACTTAGTCTAGGATTTCCTTGCCTTGGGTGGAGCTTAGTCCCATCTCAGGGGTGACCCATTATTGAGCGTGATGAGAAGCGTGGTCTAAGGCTGGGAGGTTGGTGGAAGGTCTGCACACAGTTGGTGGTTTTACTCCAGTTAAAAGATAAGTATCATTTATGTGCTTAATTATGTATGTTATGCATGTCTGTGTTTCTTGAAATTTTATAATGTGTTTCATTGCATGTGGACTTATTGTCAATTCCATTTAAGTATGTATGGTAGCAATAACTCTGTCTTGATTGTTTAAATTCATTAAAATGCATGTTATATATATGTGTATGTTCCACGTAGTGGCGTTTCCTGGCCTGTGGGTGGCTGGGGACGTTATAGTGGTGGTGAAGTCCGTATCTTGCTGATAAATTTGGGGCCACTAAGATGCCTCATGTCCATAGGAATGGAGAATCCACGAGAGGTCGACTGAGGCAGTCAATGACAGGATTTGAGATCCATGTCTTATACTTGATGTTGAGATGGAACTACTGTAAGTAGGTGGACCACTTTTGATGGCGGTTATTCTGCAATTTCCTCTGTGTCTGTATGAATTGCAGAGGCTTGTGATTAGCATGGATGATCATCTCCTTTCCTAGAATGTAATGTTTCCATTGATGACAGGATTGTACAATGGAATACATTTCCTTGTCATAGGTGGGGTATTTACAGATAGTATCTGATAGTGTCTCACTATGGTATGCCACCAGATGATCATGCTGAGTGAGAACTATGCCTACAACATAGTCAGATGCATCAGTCTCAATCTCGAACGGTTGCTATAGATCGAGAAAGGATAGTACTGGAGCTGAGCACAAGTGATGATTTAGATAATTGAATGCTCGTTGTTGTTCCTTTCCCCACACCAACGTTTCCCTGCCACTACCCTTGGTCACCTTGTTGAGGGCCCATGCAATATGGGAGAATCCCAACATGAACTGTCGATAGAAGTTGGCCAGTCCCAAGAAGCTCCGAAGCTTGGCTAGTGTGGTCAGGGCTGGCCAGTCACAGATGACTTGGATCTTAGCTGGATCAACATGTACCCCATTCTCATCAACAATGTATCCCAAGTATTGGACCATGTTCACGCCAAAAGAGCATTTTCCCAAGTTGGCATATAACTTGTGCCATCATAGAGTGCTCAAAAACTGTTGAATATGCCACATGTGCTCCTACCAGGTTATGCTAAAGATGAGGATGTCATCCAAATATACCACCACAAAAGAGTTGGTGAAGGATCACAATAAATCATCCATCAACCTCATGAAAGTGGTTGGTGTATTTGTTAAGCCAAAGGGCATGACCAGCCATTTGAAGAGACCTTATTTAGATTTAAAGGTTGTCTTCCATACATCAGTTGGTTTGATGGGAACCTGGTGGTAGCCAGAGTTTAGGTCAATCTTACTAAAGAAAATTTCCCCCTTGAGTTGGTCAAGAAGGTCATTAATCCTAGAAATTGGGTACCGCTTCCTGATGGTGATTTTTTTTAAGGCTTTGTAATCAATGTAGAGTCACCAAGTCCCATCCTTCTTCTGCACCAGTATAATCAGGCTTCTATAAGGGGAGGCTTTGGGTCTGATGTGCCCCTTTTGAATAAGCTCTTGGATATGATGTCTGATTTCTTCATTTTCCATCAATGAGTGACGATAGACTGGTACATTAGGTAGAGGTGCACCGGGGGTTAGATCAATTGGATGCTTGACTTGGCAGTGTGTCGGTACCCCGATGGGTGAGGAGAAAATGTCTCTGTATTCTTCCATGATCCTTTCCACTTGCTTCTGCTGCAAAGAGAGGCTCTGTGTAGAGGCCACAGATTTGGTGGTGACCTTCTGCTTACTGTGAGCATGGATCACAAAGAAGGAAAACTTCCCAGTCTGTGAAATGACCTTATTGCATTCCTTAGCAGAGATTAAAGAAATAGCGGTAGGTGACGCTACCTCTGGTATTCTGTACAATTGTCTACCCAAAGTAATAATAACATTGTGGGGTCTAGACTCATACAAAACATGACTCTTCCAAAAGTATGGTTGTCCTAAAAGAATGTCACAAAATTTAAGGGGAGAAATATCACACAATACCTCATCTTTGAAAGGCTTGATGCCATAGGGAAGATGACACTTTTGGCTGACATGAAGATCCCTTCCTTGGCGAAGCCAGTCGATGGTGGAGGGATACAGGTGCGGTGTTGTTGGCAGGTCCAGACGCTTAACGATCTCTTCTTAAATAAGGTTATTTTGACTACCTCCATTGAGAATGAAATGAAGTGGAGCCCCCTTTACCCACATCTGTGAGTGAAAGAGGTGTTCCCCTTCCTCTGGTTCTTCTGGTTTGCTTAGCCATAATTTGGTGGTAGCACCAGTGGCGTTGGGTTCAATATCAATGATTCAAATCCATCCTTCAAGATTTGATTCATAATCATAATTGACCTCTGAATCATAAGACTTCATCTCGGCCACAAGTGACTACTTGGAGCGACATTCTTCAGTGTTGTGCCAAGGGATTTTATGGTGCTCACACCATTTTCCCGTGTCCTTCTTCGTCTTCTCATTTCCCTTCTTGTGTTGCATCTTGGACTGGTTGTCCTGAGAGTGGCCTTCTTTTCTCTATCCCTTGCTATGTGGGTTGGGGCTTCCTTTTCCCTTCTTCTTCTATGAGGAGTTTGTAGATCTGATCTCTCACCTCTTCTGCTTAAATTTCTTCTCGATATTGACAACGTATCTATAAGCCATACCAAATGAGATGATGTCTAGAAACTCCATTTCTATTTGAATGTTGAAAACAACTATGATATTTGAGCACCAGATGTCACTCAGAGTCTTTGATACCCAATTTGGTGTGCATGGTTTGGAAAATATTGGTTAAATATGGTACTATTTGGTCCCTTTCTTGACGCAGGGTGGTCCATCTGGTGTACTGGTCCTCATAGCTTCCAACAAGGTAGTACTATTCTTTAATGGCATCCTGAAAGGAATCCCTTGTAGGGGAAACCACAAATATTGTAGATTCCTCTACGACCCTTTACTCAGAGTAAGTATCCCACCAGTCCTTAATATGGGGGATGACCTTGAGGAGTTCAAAAGTAATCTTTTCCCTGTCGGAAAAATTGTGGACCGAAAAATACCCTTCGAGAAGATTCAACCATTTATCTACAACATCCGCATTTATTAGTCCTTCAAATAATGGAATATCAAAATTTACCTGTACCTTGAAGGGGGTTGCATGGTTGCTTGATGAAAATGCTTCTCCTGTGGGCAACCGTCGAAGTATTTGTGCAAATTTGTCCATCAGTTTGTTCCTTTTTCACGCGAGGAATTCCTCGAGTGACATTTTAGTAGGATCTCCTAATCCATCATATTTATTTTCATCCCTCATGGGTTGTTGTCGGGCTCAGCGCAGCCTGTTGGAGTTACTTCACACACACCTAGGATTTGTTTTTCCTAAGGTTATTCCTTGTTTATTAGTCATAATTAGCCATTATCTAGTCTCCTATATTTTAGGGGAGAATATTCCACCTGGAGAATATTCTCTTTCAGTTGACACTTCAGTTTGACTAGCTGAGTTGGGTTTAGATGTTGCATTGGTTTTTTCACCATGCAACATTGGGATCATCACCAACTCACTACTCTTTGTTCATTCAGTTAACTGAAGACTAGTTAACTAGTTAACTCATCTATGTGGCAGTTCACTCCCGTAACTTCCTAAGAGACTAGACTAGGTGACAGTTTACTCTTGTAACTGCTAGTGTGTGTCCATATCAATCTATACCACCACTATGGATCATTAGTTACTCATGTATCCTATATCTATTGTAAAGTATTCACTCTTTGAGTGTGGAATACGATTAATGAGAATTCTTCCATTCTTTCTATCTTGCTTCTTCTTTCTCAATTTCTCTCTAAAAATGTGTGTAGTATTTTCTAGCTAGATCTATTCTATGCAGGTTCAACACATTTACATGGTATCATAGCTGGCGAACTGCTAAGCAAAATCTACACCAAATCATTTTTTGTAGGTACAATAGATTGAAGACAACAAAAGATGGATTATTCGTCATAAATACTTCTCACGCCTCATAACTATTTGGAATGGAAGCCAAAAATTCTGCTTCATCTTAGATGCAGAGGCTTATACCAAACAACTATGGAAATGGAAGTAGAGCCTGATTCTGTCGATGAGAAAAATGACATTTTTCAATAGACAAGATATGGCCATAGGAAGTATCGACATGTCTGTTTCTCCCGAACTTTTCCATCAAGTATATGAATAATCACAAGGATCAACTCCAAATGAATTATGAACCAGATTAGAGGTTCTATTTAGGAATAAAGAATATTGTGAATATTTCATGCAGGAGGTCGAACAAATAAAGCCAGAAGAGAAGCCATCAGAAGATCAAGCCTCTTATTATGAAGAGTCTTCTACAAAAGTTTTTGCAGAAATTTGTATTCCATTAATTGAAGATGATGTCTACTCCATTTCAGATTTATTTTCTAAAATTCATGTGAAAGATATATGGCATGCATCTCAGGAGTCACATGCAGACACTTTTGCATGCACCATGCATGCATGTCAGGAGACAAAAAGAGAGCCACGCACATCAGACGCCATTATGATATTTTCTGAGAAAAATTTGCAGAAAAAAATCAGATATTTGAATTCCTCTCGGGAAAATATCCAATTTCAAAAAACAAATCGTCCGAAACGGAGTCCAGAAAGTAAATTTATGATCATTTTAAAATCAACAAAATTTCAACATTTTTCTGGAAACAGCCACACGATTTTCAAAATTTCATCCAAAATGTATTTGGATATTATTCGTTACAAGAATATAAAGTGGATATGTGTGGAAATATCAATGATTCATATACTTCATCAGATCCGTGCAAACATCTACATCTTCAACAAAATCTTCAAAGAGCACAAACTTGCACAGTTGCGAGGTCTTCTTAGAGTGAAGGACATGGTTTCTTAGCAATTGCCTTTTGTTCCTTATCATTTTTTATTTTATGCATTATAATTTGAGGGGGGGTTTTGTTCCCATGAGGTTTTCCCTCTTTCCTCATTTAGTTCAGTGTATCTTTTGTATTTGGGTACCTAACATGGCCTCGTAGCCGGGACCCATTCTTTATTTTCACCATAGTGATGTTCAGGGGGGATGTTGGAGTTACTTCACACACACCTAGGATATATTTTTCCTAAGGTTATTCCTTGTTTATTAGTCATTATCCAGTCTCCTATATTTTAGGGGAGAATATTTCACCTCGAGAATACTCTCTTTCAGTTAACACTTCAGTTTGACTAGTTGAGTTGAGTTTAGATGTTGCATTGGTTTTGTCACCATGCAACATTGGGATCATCACCAACTCACTACTCTTTGTTCAGTCAGTTAACTGAAGACTAGCTAACTAGTTAACTTAGCTATGTGGCAATTCACTCCCGTAACTTCCTGAGAGACTAGACTAGGTGGCAGTTTACTCTTGTAACTGCTGGTGCCTGTCCAGATCAATCTAGACCACCACTATGGCTCATTAGTTACTCATGTATCCTATATCTATTGTAAATTATTCACTCTTTGAGTGTGGAATACGATTAATGAGAATTCTTCCATTCTTTCTATCCTGCTTCTTCTTTCTCAATTTCTCTCTGCAAATGTGTGTAGTATTTTCTAGCTAGATCTATTTTGTGCAGGTTCAACACATTTACACATCCAATATTGCAACAAATCGATTGGTTTGAGTCCCAACTTCTTGTACCCAGATCTTGTCAGGGACATGCACGAAGAAAATAAATGAAGATAAGACCACTCTGATACCACTGATCTCGATTTAGGAGTGAAATGAACTGTTTAATAGACTAAATAAAATAAACACATATATATGAAGAACAACACATATATCCAGTGAACAATATATTTTATTGAATAAATGAAATAGGCTGAAACTGTAAAACTGGAGAACTAAAACACTTGCTCGAATGGTGGTAGCTATCTCTGAGAAGAGATGTGGCTTCTACGTGCATCCATTTAAGCAAAAAATTATTAAAATGAGTCTCCAGAGGAATTTTTGATATTACTCATGAATGCCAAAACCATAGACATCGAAAAACCTAACCCTAGGAGGTGAAACACCAAAAGTCATGTGGGCCCCTATGGGTAAGTTGGTACCTCAACTTCCCGGGGTCGAGCCAAACTGCCAAAGGCTCATTTTTTACTTAACTGTGGAAGAATAAGAACTTTGAAATCTAAGGACAAATGACTCATCTGTGGAAGAAAGAACTAAAGAAAATAAGGCAATGTTTTTTTAATTTCCTGTGTGTACGAAAGCACTAAAGAAAATAATGCATGCAAGGTAAAAATGACACTAAAGCAAGTGTGTTGAAGAAACCAAGTGCATTTGCATATGCACCAAAACTTATAGATAGTTGTAGTTCACATATTTTTATAGAATATACATGTGGGGGTTTGAAGCCCCAATCTTGTTTATCAGGGCTTCTCAGGTCTCTTCCACCCCCTTCCTTCAACATGGGTGCATGATTTCATATGTACTTAGTTCAGTCACAGTTGGGGTGTACTTCAAATTTCAACACCCATATATATGTATATGAGACTGATTATGTCATATTAATATATTCTAGCCATGGTTTCTTGCACGATGTTGTATTCAAGACTTATTCATTGTCTCACTATTTATATCATGAGTTATCTCAACGAGTATGGGTATGCCTACCTTGTCCCATTGAGATCATGTAGCTCACCACCTTGTGACCCTTTTGTTGACAAGTAATTTTTTGTGGCCTCTTCGATGGTTGTGCATCTATGTTTTTCCTGTGGAATTTTTATCTGTGACATGGATATGGATATTTATTTTGCGCCTCTATTTTTTTCCTAGCAGTACTGCACACATAGTGATCTATCAAGAAATCATTTCTTTGCTTAAAACCTCTTGCTCCCTCCCATCACTAGTTTTCATTGAAGTTGAAATTATTTCATTTCATTTTCCTCTTGCATGGTTTAAAGAGTCGAGTCAAAACGCCATTAGTTTCACGACCACTCCTTTGAGTAACAACAACCTAAAATCAAGCGCTAATTAAAATTTATCTAGAAAATTTTCTAGGGATATTCAAACCCATATTATCTTAGGTGTAGAGCTTTGGAATAGGATTGTGAGAATAAATTTCCAAATCAGCTAAACAAACATAAAGCCTTGATTTAGGGAGTGAAACCCAATTTCTATATCACTGACTTTGGAAAGCCCTTCTAACAAAAGAGTCAATCACAAGTTCGCATTGGGGCCCTCAGAGTAATCAACCCTGCTTTGTTGGTCTTGGTGTCGAATTTCGACTATCCCCCCTCTGCTTTGGTATAGTAGGTGGTACCATAGAGGCCATAATATTTTAGACTTCCTACACAAGGTGAAAACACAGGGAAGGTGGTGTTGTACCTGGGATCGACGTTGGCTAGACTCACTCAGACTCCTTGGAGGTTTTCCCACTACTCAGTGAGGTAACTTGCACTAGGGCGTTATTTTGTTAAGCAGGTTGTCAATGTAACTTTCCCACTCGCCAAAACACAGCCCCTTCATGCATTGATTCTATGATGTTGGATTCCATCACCAACTAGTGCTTCTTTGTGAGAAGGTTTGTTTGCATGCTTCACTCCTAGATTAATTAGCGTGTGTTGTTTTTTCTCCTTAGTTGGCCTTAGGATTGAGTTTGTGTCTAATGGAATCAGTTCCAGGTTAATTCCTCATTTAATCAATACAAAATATGGATACCATTAAATAAAAGGTAATAAAGAGGTAACAAATAGATCATACCTAACTTGCATCTTATAATTCTCCAACATTGTTCTTTACACTTAGTGCAACAAACACCAAATGGAATGGTTTACACAAGGTCAATGGAGAATGTTATTGGAAAATTCAAAATATTATCATAAACCCACATCTCACATATTTGTACATGCACCATATATTCACAAGATTTCATGAAGAGGTCTGGGATAAATGCCTCCATGCAAAATTGTCCACATCAGAATTGTCCATGTCCTTTATGGAAATATATAAAATTCCCTTGAAGATAGTTTAGTCCTTGTCCTGCTTAAAAAGGATGATCCCATTCTGGAAGTGGTCAAATACTACTTTTATCCCCCCTCTATCTGGTAAATTCTACTTCTTATACTAGCCTTCCCCTACAATAGGGAGTGTTGTGTCCCTTTTCTAGAAAATAATTGAGGTTACTCTTCTTTCTCCCAAAATTCTGCCAACCTCTTGGACAGTAATACATGCAGCCTCAAAATTAACGTTTAGGGAAACTAGAATCCAATCATGAACTAGAAGTGAACCGAGAGTGAGGGGTACTCTAGCTAAAATCCTATGCCAAGAATCCAACAAAGACCATGGTTCCTCAATCTAAGTCTCGGTTTTCATTTTATGCCCAGTTGCAGTCGCATACCAAACCATTTTGGGGACTCTTGGCAATTCCTCCTCGAGGCATAAAATCCTAACGGAGCAGCATTGTTGAGTTCCATGAGATTTTGCATGATTTTTTAGCCATGGACTAGGTGACCACATTGTCCATCCGCTCGTGAGACATGGTTTCATAAATTGGACCCCTAAATCCAAATGTCGCATTGCTTCTTACTGAGAAAAGAACTAGTTATTGAAATTGATGAAAAAAACAACTTCCAAGGGGTTGAAACCGTGAGTGAGTGGTGCTCTAGCTGAAATACTATGCCAGGAATCCAACAGAGACGACGGTTCCTCAATCTGTGTCTCGGTTTTCATTTTATGCCCAGTTGCAAGTCGCATCCCAAACCATTTCGAGGACTCTTGGCCAATTCCTGCTCAACTAATAAAATACTAACAGAGAAACATTTTTGAGTTCCGTGAGATGTTGCAAGCTTGTTTAGGAATGGACTAGGTGAAGAAATTATCCATCCTCTCCCGAGGCATGGTTTTGTAAATTAGACCCCTTAATCCAAATGATGCATTGCTTCAAACTGAACAAAACACCGTTTCTCGAAATTAATGAGTAAAGAAACTTTCGAGGCATGGAACCTGGGAGTGAGGGGTGGTATAGCTAAAATCCTATCCTAGTAATCCATCGAAGTTGACAGTTCCTCAATACGAGTCTTGGTTTTCGTTTTATGCCCAATTGCAAGTCGTATCCCAAACCATTTCGGGGACTCTTGGCCAATTACTCCTCAGGGCATAAAAGCCTAACAGAGGAACATTTTTAAGTTCCATGAGATGTTTCATTATTGTTTAACCATGGACTAGGTGACCACATTGTCCATCCTCTCCCAAGGCATGGTTTCGTAAATTGGACCCATTAATCCAAATGTTGCATTGCTTCTTACTGAGCAAAGCACTAGTTATCAAATTCGATGAAAAAAACAACTTTTGAGGGGTTGGAACTAGGAGTGAGGGGTTCTCTAGCTAAAATCCTATGCCAAGAATCCAACAAAGATGACAGTTCCTCAATCCTAGTCTCGGTTTTCATTTTATGCCTAGTTGCAAGTCGCATCCCAAACAATTTCAGTGATTCTTGGCCAATTCCTCCTCAGGGCATAAAAGACTAACGTGGAAACATTTTTGAGTTCCATGAGATGCTGCAAGATTGTTTAGGCATGGAATAGGTGACCAAATTATCCATCTGCTTCCGAGGCATGGCTTCATAAATTGGACCCCTTAATCCAAATGTTGCATTGTTTCAAACTGAGGAAAACACTAGTTCTCAAAATCAATGAGTAAAGAAACTTTCGAGGCATGGCACCTGGGAGTGAGGGGTGGTCTAGCTGAAATCCTATCCTAGTAATCCATCGAAGTTGACGGTTCCTCAATCTGAGTCTCAGTTTTCATTTAATGGCTAGTTGCAAGTCGCATCCCAAACCATTTCGGGGACTCTTGGTCAATTGCTCCTCAGGGCATAAAAGCCTAACGTAGTAGCATTTTTGAGTTCCATGAGATGCTGCATGCTTATTTATTGCAAGATACCAGATATATAAAATATGCAGAACATAAATGAAATGCTAGAAATGACAGAATAACAGTAAAATATCCAGCAAAATCTTCACAATACACAGAAATGATATACGAAATAGCAACAGAAATAACACTTTGAATCAGATAGCAATGTTCACAGGCCTCTTCGAGGGGGCAACCTCCAGTCGAGCAATGCTCTTACAATAATATCCAAGCTAGGGTTTTTCATACCCTCGACCGTTATTTATACTAAATATGTCTATTAAGAGAAGCATCTAGAGAAAGATCCTTCTAGAAGCGGAAGCTTCTATTAGGTCTTCTTACATCCGCCTTATTCTATTTTATTGAAAGGTCTTATTAATATTGACCTTTATTACATCCGAATACATTGATATACCTATGTGCGGGTTAAGAAATTAACATGTTCGCCCCCTTAAAAACAACCTTGTCCTCAAGGCTTGAGATGAGGAAACTGCTGCAGAATGGTAGCTGGTTCCCAAGTGGCATCTGCTGGAGTCATATCTTTCCACTGTACTAGCACTTCCTTGATGGTTCTCTGATGTAGGCGACGCTCCCTCTAGTCCAAAACTGCTTCTGGTTGTAGCCAAATGGATCCTTCTTCAACTAACTCTGGAAGGTTGGTTTGAATTTGGCACCTGGTTCCAATCACCTTCTTCAAGCAGGAAAGATGAAAAATAGGATGTAGCTTCGACTGACTAGGCAGAGCTAAATGATATGCGACTTGTCCCACATGCTTTAGAAATATGTAAGGGCCATAAAATTTGGTTGCTAGCTTCTGACACTACTCGGCCTTTAGGGAAGTTTGCTTATATGGTTGCAGTCGCAGAAACACCTGATCCCCTTCTACAAATTGACGTTCCGAGCGACCTTGATCTGCTTGCTGCTTCATTCTATTCTGGGCCATGACCAAGTTATCTTTAAGGGTACGAAGGATATCCTCTCGGATTGTAAGTGTTTGGTCGACCGCCTGGACCTTCGAGGTACCCGGTAAGTATGAGAGAACTGACGGTGGCTTCTGTCCATACATTTCTTCAAAAGGCGTCATGCGAGTGGCTGTATGGTATGTCATGTTGTACCGCCATTCTGCAAGGGGTAACCATTGAGCCCACTAGTGTTGTTTTTCAGATGCAAAGCACCTCAGATAGGTTTCCAAACACTTGTTGACGACTTCTGTTTGACCATCTATCTGGGGATGATAAGCTGAGCTGAGATGCAATTGTGTGCCTTGTAGCTTAAACAGTTCTTGCCAAAAATTGCTTGTGAAAGTTGGGTCTCGATCAGAAACATTAGAGTTTGGCATGCCATGAAGCTTGAAGACCTGATCCATGAAAATTTGGGCCACCGTGGATGCAGTAAATGGGTGGTGAAGAGCACAAAAATGAGCATACTTGGAAAGGTGATTCACCACCACCATTATCACTGATTTATTCCCCGATTTGGGTAAGCCTGTAATAAAGTCCATAGAGATATCCTTCCAAATATCAGGGGGAATCGGAAGCGGTTGGAGGGTGCCTGGAGATTTGACTGTTTCTCCCTTGTTGTGTTGGCATACCTCACATTCAACCACAAACTTACGGATGTCCTGTTTCATACCATCCCAGAAAAAAGAACGTTTAACTTTGTCATATGTTTTGGTGAACCCTGAGTGCTCCGCTGTGGGTGTAGCATGAAGCTCAGAGAGTACCATGGATTTGAGCTTGGATTGTTTACTTAAATACAAGCGACCTTTGTATCGAATCTCATCCTGAAGCCAAGAGTACCCTCGGGAGCCTGCGCCTTGTTCTGCAGTTGCTGAATCAGATGCGAACTTTTGGGGTCTTGCAGCCATTCCTGGTGCACAGATTGCAGCCAATCAGGTACAATGAAGGAAAGAGAAAAAAGGGATCCTTCGTCTTCATATTTTTGGGACAGTGCATCCGCTACTACATTGTCTTTGCCCTTATTGTAAATGATCTCATAGTCATATCCAAAGAGCTTAGTGACCCATTTTTGTTGCTCCTGGGAGGAAATGCGTTGTTCCAGAAAGTATTTGAGGCTTTGATGGTCTGTCTTAATTTGGAATCATTGCCCCAAGAGATAAGGACGCCATAATTCAACTGCATGCAGAATCGCCAACATTTCTTTTTCATAAATAGGTTTGCCCAGATTCTTTTCAGACAATTGTTTTCTAGTAAAGGCCAAAGGTCGACCCGCTTGCATAAGGACAATGCCAATGCCTTTCCCTGATGCGTCGCATTCCAACACAAATGTCTTTGTGAATTCAGGAAGAGCCAGAACCGGAGTGGTGCACATGGCCATCTTCAAAGTTTGAAAAGCTTGAGCAGCTGCTAGGGTCCAAGTGAAAGAGTTATTTTTAAGGAGAGTCGTGAGAGGTGCTGCAATCTTTCCATAGTTCTTGACGAACTTGCGATAATACCCTGTGAGGCCCAAAAATCCCCGCAAGCTTTTGAGAGTCTTAGGGTGCGGCCAATCTTGCATAGCTTCAATCTTTTTTGGGTCCACCCTGACGCCATCCTTGCCCACGAGATGACCCAAGTATTCTACTTCGGATGCACCAAAAGCACATTTGGACTATTTCAGGAAAAGCCGGTGTTG
>JASDQU010737977.1:317671-336997 GCA_032191745.1 Picea mariana
CTAGTCGCAAGTCACATGCCAAACCATTTCGACGACTCTTGGCCAATTCCTGCTCAGGGCATAAAAGACTAACGGAGCAACATTTTTGAGTATCGTGAGATGCTTCAAGCTTGTTTAGGCATGGACTAGGTGAAAAAATTATCCATCCACTCCCAAGGCATGGTTTCATAAATTGGCCTCTTAATCCAAATGCTGCATTGCTTCAAATTAAGAAAAACACTAGTTCTCGAAATCAATGATTAAAGCAACTTCTGAGGCATGGCACCCATGACTAAGGGGTGCTCTAGATAAAATCCTATGCCTGGAATCCAACAAAGATGACAGTTCCTTAATTCGAGTCTTGATTTTTTTTTTATGCCCACTTGCAAGTCGTATCCAAAACCATTTCGGGGACTCTTGGAAATTCCTCCTCGGGGCATAAAAGACTAACAGAGTAACATTTTTGAGTTCCATGAGATGTTGCATGCTTGTTTAGCCATTGAGTAGGTGACCATAGTGTCCATCTGTTCTCGAGCCATGGTTTCATAAATTGGACCCCTAAATCCAAATGTTGCATTGCTTCTTACTGAGCAAAGCACTAGTTATCAAAATCGATGAAAAAAACAACTTTCGAGGGGTTGGAACCATGAGTGAGGGGTTCTCTAGCTAAAATCCTATGACAGGAATCAAACGGAGATGACGGTTCCTCAATCTGAGTCTCTGTTTTCATTTTATTCCCAGTTTCAAGTCGCATCCCAAACCATTTCAGGGACTCTTGGCCAATTCCCGCTCAGGGTATAAAAGACCAACGGAGCAACATTTTTGAGTTCCGTGAGATGACGTATGTAATATACCAGATATAAAAAGTATGCAGAACATAAATAAAATGCTAGAAATGGAAGACTAACAACAATATAACCATAACAATCACCACAATAGCACTGAAATGATATAAGAATAACAACAGAAATAACACTTTGATTCTAAAAGCAATGTTCACGAGCCTCTTCGAGGGGGCAACCTCCAAGATAGGATTCTCATACCTTCGACTCCTATTTATACTAAATATGTCTATCAAAAGAAGCATTGAGAGGAAGATCCTTCTAGAAGTGGAATCTTCTATTAGGTCTTCTTACATTCGACTTATTCTATTTTATTGAAAGGCCTTATTAATATTGACCTTTATTACATCCAAACACATTGTTCTACCTATGTGTCGGTTAGGACCCTAACATGTCCTCCGCCTTAAAAACAACCTTGTCCTCAAGGCTTGAGATGTAGAAATTGTTGCAAAATGGTAGCTGGTTCCCAAGTGGCATCTTTTAGAGTTGTATCTTTCCACTGGACTAACACTTATTTGATGGTTCTCTGATGTAGGCGACGCTCACGCTGGTCCAAAACTGCTTGTGGTTGTAGCCAAATGGATCCTTTTTCGGCTAACTTGGGAAGGTTGGTTTGAATTTGGCACTTAGTTCCAATCACCTTCTTTAAGCATGAAACATGAAAAATAGGATGTATCTTCGAATGACTGGGGAAAGATAAATGATAGACTACTTGTCCCACATGCTTGAGAATGGTATAAGGACCATAAAATTTGGGCACTAGATTTTGACAATGCTCGGCCTTGAGGGAAGTTTTCTTGTAAGGTTGTAGTCGAAGAAACACTTGATCCCCTTCTGCAAATTGATTTTCAGAGAGACCTTGATCTTCTTGTTGCTTCATGCGATTCTGTGCCATGACCAAATTCTCTTTGAGGGTACAGAGAATTACCTCTCGAATTGTAAGTGTTTGGTCAACCGCTTGGACCTTCGAGACACCAGGTAAGTATCAGAGAACTGAAGGTGGCTTCTGTCCATATACTTCTTCAAAAGGAGTCATGCGTGTACTTGTATGGTATGAAGTGTTGTACCACTATTCAACTAGGCGTAACCATTGAGCGCACTGATTTTTCTTTTCCGAGGCAAAACACCTCAAATATGTTTCCAAACACTTGTTGAAAACTTCTGTTTGACCATTAGTTTGGGGATGATAAGATGTGCTGAGATGCAATTGGGTGCCTTGTAGCTTTAATAGTTCTTGCCAAAAATTGCTTGTGAAAGTTGGGTCGTGATTAGAAACAATAGAGTGCGACATGCCATGAAGTTTGAAGACCCGATCCATGAAAATTTGAGCCATCGTGGATGCTGTAAACATGTGTTGAAGAGAGTAGAAATGAGCATACTTGGAAAGGCGATCAATAACCACCATGATGACTAATTTATTTCTCGATTTGGGTAAGCTGGTAATAAAATCCATAGATATTTCCTTCCAAATAGTAGGTGGGATCGGAAGCGGTTGTAGTGTGCCCGAAGATTTGACTATTTCTCCCTTTTTGTGTTGACACACATCACATTCAACGACAAAATTACAAATGCTCTGTTTCATACCATCCCAGAAAAAAGAATGTTTGATTTTGTCATAGGTTTTGGTGAACCCGAAGTTCCCCGTTGTGGGTGTAGCATGAAGGTCAGAAAGTACCATGGATTTAATCTTTGATTGTTTACTTAAATACAAACGACCTTTGTATCGAAGATCACCATGGAGTCAAGAGTACCCTGGGGAAGCTAGAGCATTGGACTGCAATTGTTGGATCAGATGCAAACTTTTGGGATCTTGTAGCCATTCCTGGTGAATGGCTTGGAGCCAATGTGGTACAATGAAGGAAAGAGAAAAAAAGGATCCTTCATCTTCATATTTTCGAGAAAGTTCATCTGCAACCACATTGTCTTTGCCTTTATTGTAAATGATCTCATAATCATATCCAAAGATCTTAGTCACCCATTTTTGTTGATCCGAGGAGGAAATGCATTGTTCCAAAAAATACTTGAGGCTTTGATGGTCTGTCTTAATTTGGAAACGTTGCCCCAATAGATAAGGGTGCCACAGATCAATGACATATAGAATAACCAACATTTCCTTTTCATAGATTGATTTTCCTAGATTTATTTCAGATAGTTGCTTGTTGGTAAAGGCCAAAGGTCGACCCTCTTGCATAAGGACAACACCAATTCTTTTCCCTGAGGCATCACATTCCAACGAAAAGGTCTTTGTGAAATCAGGAAGGGCCAGGACTGGAGTGGTGCACATGGCCATATTCAAGGTTTGAAATGCTTGAATAGCGTCTGGAGTCCAAGTGAAAGAGTTCTTTTTTAGGAGAGCAGTGAGAGGTGTTGCAATATTTCCATAATTCTTAACAAACTTGCGATAATACCTTGTTAAGCCCAGAAATCCACACAAGCTTTTGAGATTATTTGGGTGAGGCTAGTCTTGCATAGCTTCAATACTTTTAGGATCCACCCCAATGCCATCCTTTCCAACCAGACGACCCAAGTATTCTACTTCCGAGGCGTCAAAATCACATTTACACTGTTTCAGGAAAAGTTGGTGCTGAGAGAGTAGATGGAGAACTCGATCCACATGAGCAAGATGGTCTGTCCAGGTTTTTCTATAGATGAGGATATAATCAAAGAAAACTAAGACAAAATGGTGGAGAAAAGAATGGAAGACATGATTCATGAGGATTTGGAAGGTAGAGGGGGCATTACACAAGCCAAAGGGCATGACCAAAAATTTGTAGTGGCCCTCATGAGTTCTAAATGCATTCTTGGGAATGTATGCCTCTTTCATACGTATCTGGTGGTAGCCCGAACAAAGATCAAGTTTATTAAAGAATTGGGTGCCACTCAATTCATCTAGGAGGTCATCAATGACAGGAATGGGAAATTTGTCTTTAATGGTAATTTTTTTGAGGGCACGTAAGTCAGGACACATTTTCCAAGAACCTTCTTTCTTCAGGACCATGACCATAGGAGAAGAGTAGGGGATCGTACTAGGGTAGAGAACACCTGCATTAAGGAGTTCCTGGACCATTGTCTCAATTTAATTTTTTTGGGAAAAGGGGTGATGATACATATAGATATTGGGAGGAAGGCTTCCGGGTACAAGGGGAATGGAATGATCATGAACACCACGGGAAGGATGGAGTCCTTGGGGAGTGGAAAAGACCAATTGATGTTTAGAAAGGATGGATTGGAGGTCTTGCAATACCGAGGGTGTCTCTGTTGCTTGTATGGTATGTATTTGGGCAATAACACCATAATGAACTTTTTTTGAGCAACTTTTCCATGCGATGGGAACTAATGATCTCAGGTGAACCGAAAATGATGCCTTAGAACTTATATTGGTGACCCTCCTAGTTGAATTGCATGATTAAGTCCTTAAAATCCATGATAATGGGACCCAAAGTCCTTAGCCAGTCTGCACCCAACACAATGTCACAACCACCCATGTCGATAGCAAACATATGAGATTTCAGGTGGTAGTCACCAATTTGGAGAGACACATTTTCACAACGCCCTCCACATTTCATGGAACCACCATTGGCAATCATGATTTGGAAATTATTGATGACATGGATTTCGCAATGAGTTTCTTGGGAAATGCGGCGATGAATAAAATTATGGGTGCTTCCGCTATCAACCAGAATGATGACTTTTTGATGCTTGATGTAACCGATTAGCTTGAGGGTTTGGGGAGTGGAGAAGTCAGTGAGAGCATTGAGGGAAATGACTAGTTCTACTTTGGGAGGGTCTAAGGGAGGGGTTATGTCAGTGGTTTTTGGTGACTTAGACACAAGGGGAGTTTCAACATCCTCTTACGAAATATCCTTGGAGATGGCCATAAAAATATTTTGTTCCTTACACTTGTGGCCCAGAAAATATTTGTCATCACAATTATAACAAAGGCCTTTGAGTTGGCATTCAACCATTTCATCCCTGGTCAATTTTTGGATCTTTAATGGAGCAAAGGGAGTAGTGGGATTTACTGGTTTAGGGCGAGGGATAAAGGAGGGTTTTCGATTTTGGGAAGATACAACCTGTTGTGCTTCTTTATCTCTTTTAGTAGCCTCCACCCAACTCTGAGGCTGAGCCATGAGGACATGGGACCGAATCTCATCCTTGAGGCCACTGATAAAACACTCTCGGAAAAAGGCATCAGACATGCCCTCTGTCCGAAAAGCCAGGTGCTCAAAGGAAGCTATAAAGTGTTCCATTGTTCCTGATTGTTTAAACTTTGTCAAATGACCCAAATGGTTGGTGTTAGTGTCAAAGCATTCATAAAGCTTCACCACAAAGTGTGTCCAAGAAATATATCCTTGTCGAGAAGTTTTTCTCCATTGCCACCATTGCCAATGTTCTTGATCTAGATGGAGAACACCATACCAAAGTTTGTCCAAGTCATCTATAATGCCGTATAAAGAGAAATAATGTTCCATTTGGGTTACCTAACGAGTGGGGTCCGAGCCATCAAATTTGGTCACATCCACCCATGGAAGGTGTAGGTCATGTTGAAAGTGATGGTGCTGAAAGTTATGGGAATACGAGGAATGTTCACCTTCAGTATGTGGAAGTGAGTCAGAGGAAGGGTTATCTGTAGGGATATGAAGCTTGGTGAAAAGTCACGAAAAGACAGATTCAATCTGGATGGTCATTTCTTGTTTGATTTCTTCCATTGAGGACTGCATGGTTGTATTGATGGCAACAACATTGGTACTGAGTTGTTTTACTTCTTGTTGGGTCTCGGTGAGACTAGATTGCAAGGTATTGAAGCGAGCTTCCAAGTATTGGCTACGGGTATGGGCCATGAGGATGAGGGAATCGAAAAGGGACGATTGGGGTCAATTTTTTTTTATGAAAAATGATATGTATGGATGTGATAAGGGCGAAGAGATGAATCCAATGGAATAGGTCTCAAATAATGTTGAAACAATTTCCAGACTTTTTTTTAAATCTTTTATTTTTATTTTACACCTGTGGAGTTACACTACGGCCTGAAGAATACTACAGTGATGAAATGCCCAAATGCTTAACTAGGAAGAAATGTGTAGTGATTTGGCAACCCAAACACAGTTGAATGACAATAGATCTTGTCTGTTTTAATTTGTTTATGTTTCTGTCCCCAAGGGTTAGGTATTCAAGGGTTCTACACACAAGGGTTTTCCCTGTGCTATAGCTCTCTGATATACATGTGGGGTCCAATAGTAGTACTCGGCCCAATATCTCAGGGCACTAACTAAGGAGAATAGACCATACCCTTAGCCGTACTACCCGACTACCCAGGTACTAGAGAGTATCTTCCCGAGTGTTGTTCTCGGTGGAACTATCTCAGTCAGGCGGCCGATCAGTTTATCTAAAGAGGGCTTCAGGTAATCTAGGATTATCTGTACATAGGTGCTGTCTGATGCACTACCACTTGAAGGGGTACCAACAGGGGTTACAAGGGTGGACAACATATGTGCGCTTAAGTACCACTTGCATTTCCTGCGTGTATGAATCCCTCAACCACGAGTTTATTCACGTAATGACAGATCTCTATGGCTTAAAGACTCCAGAATACGTCTCTACCTTGAAAACAAATTTAACCCACACTTTCTGCCGAGGAAAGTGCTCTGATACCACTTGTAATATACCAGATATTAAAAGTATCAAGAACATAAAGAAAATGGTAGAAATGGAAGACTAAAAACAATATAACTAGAACAATCACCACAATAGCACAGGAATCATATAAGAATAACAACATAAATAACACTTTGATTTTGAAAGCAATGTTCATGGGCCTCTTCGAGGGGGAAACCTCCATTCGAGTAGAGGTCTATTACAATAATATCCAATCTAGGGTTCTCATACTCTCGACTCCTATTTATACTAAATATGCCTATCAAAAGAAGCATCTAGAGGAAGATCCTTTTAGAAGCGAAAGCTTCTATTAGGTATTCTTACATTCGGCTTATTCTATTTTATTGCAAGGCCTTATTAATATTGACCTTTATTACATTCAAATATATTGTTCTACCTATGTGCGAGTTAGGAACCTAACAATGTAAGATTGTTTAGGCATGGACTAGGTGACCAAATTATCAATCCGATCCCGAGGCATGGTTTCGTAAATTGGCTCATTAATCCAAATGTTGCATTGCTTGAAACTGAGCAAAATACTAGTTCTCGAAATCAATGATTAAAAAAACTTTCAAGGGGTTGGAACTAGGAGTGAGGGGTGCTCTTGCTAAAATCCTATGCCAAGAATCCAATAGACATGATTGTTCCTCAATCCAAGTCTCGGTTTTCGTTTTATTCCCAGTTGCAAGTCGCATGCCAAACCATTTTGGGGACTCTTGGCCAATTCCCACTCAGGGCATAAAAGAATAATAGAGCAACATTTTTGAGTTCCTTGAAATGTTGCAAGCTTGTTTAGGAATGGACTAGGTGACCAAATTATCCATCTGCACCTGAGGCATGGTTTCGTAAATTGGCCCCCTAATCCAAATGTTCCATTGCTTCAAACTGAGAAAAACACTAGTTCTCGAAATCAATGATTAAAGAAACTTCTGAGGCATGACACCTGCCAGTGAGGGGTATTATAGCTAAAATCCTATGCCAGGAATCCATCAAATATGATGGTTCCTCAATCCGAGTCTCGAGTTTTGTTTTATGCCCAGTTGCAAGTCGCATCCCAAACCATTTCGGGGACTCTTGGCAATTGCTCCTCGGGACATAAAAGCCTAACAGAGTAGCATTTTTGAGTTCCATGAAATGTTGCATGCTTGTTTAGCCATGGACTAGGTGACCACAGTGTCCATCCACTCCTGAGGCATGGTTCCGTAAATTGGACCCCTAAATCCAAATGTTGCATTGCTTCTTACTGAGAAAAACACTAGTTATCGAAATCGATGAAAAAAACAACTTTCGAGGGGTTGGAACCGGGAGTGAGGGGTGCTCTAGCTAAAATCCTATGCCAGGAATCCAACAGAGATGACGGTTCTTCAATCCGAGTCTCAGTATTTGTTTTATTCCTAGTTGCAAGTCGCATCCCAAACCATTTCGGGGACTCTTGGCCAATTCCTGCTCAGGTCATAAAAGACTAATGGGGAAACATTTTTGAGTTCCGTGAGATGATGCAATATTTTTTAGGCATGGAATAGGTGACCAAATTATCCATCCACTCCTGAGGCATGGTTTCATAAATTGGACCCCTTAATGCAAACGCTGCATTGCTTCAAACTGAGCAAAACACTAGTTCTCGAAATAAAAAATTAATGTAACTTCCGAGCCATGGAACCCGAGAGTGATCGGTGGTCTAGCTGAAATCATATCCCAGTCATCCATCAAAGTCTAAGGTTCCTCAATCCGAGTCTCGACTTTTGTTTTATGCCCATTTGCAAGTTGCATCCCAAACCATTTCGGGGACTCTTGGCCAATTTCTCCTTAGGGCATAAAAACCTAACAGAGAAACATTTTTGAGTTCCATGAGATATTGCATGCTTGTTTAGCCATAGACTAGGTGACCACTTTTTCCATCCACTCCCGAGCCATGGTTTCGTAAATTGGACCCCTAAATCCAAATGTTGCATTGTTTCTTACTAAGAAAAGAACTAGTTATCAAAATCGATGAAGAAACAACTTCTGAGGGGTTGGAACTGGGAGTGAGGGGTGATATAGATAAAATCCTATGCCAAGAATCCAACAGAGATGACGCTTCCTCAATCCAAGTCTTGTTATTCATTTTATGCCCAGTTGCAAGTCGCATCCCAAACCATTTCGAGGACTCTTGGCCAATTCTCACTCAGGGCATAAAAGACTAACAAAGAAACATTTTTGAGTTTCGTGAGATGATGCAAGCTTGTTTAGGCATGGAATAGGTGACCACATTGTCCATCCACTCCCGAGGAATGTTTTCGTAAATTGGATCCCTAAATCTAAATTTTGCATTGCTTCTTTTTGAGCAAGGCACTAGTTATCGAAATCGATGAAATTTTTTTTTTTTGAGGGGTTGAAACCGGGAGTGAGGGGTGATATAGCTAAAATCCTATGCCAGGAATCCAACAAAGATGATGGTTCCTCAATACGAGTCTCGGTTTTCATTTTATGCCCAGTTGGAAGTCGCATCCCAAACCATTTCGGGGACTCTTGGCAATTCCTCCTCGAGGCATAAAAGCCTAATGGAGCAACATTTTTGAGTTCCATGAGATGTTGAATGACTTTTTAGCCATGGACCAGGTGACCATAGTTTCCATCTTTTCCCGAGGCATGGTTTCGTAAATTGGACCCCTAAATCCAAATGTTGCAATGCTTCTTACTGAGAAAGCTCTATTTATCAAAATCGATGAAAAAACCAACTTCCGAGGGGTTGGAACTGGGAGTGACGGGTGCTCTAGCTAAAATCCTATGCCAGGAATCCAATAGAGACGTTGGTTCCTCAATCCAAGTTTATTTTTTTATTTTATGCCTAGTTGCAAGTCACATCCCAAACCATTTCGGGGACTCTTGGCCAATACCCGCTCAGGGCATAAAAGACTAACAAAGCAACACTTTTGAGTTCTGTGAGATGTTGCAAGCTTGTTTAGGCATGGACTAGGTGACTAAATTATCCATCCACTCCCGACACATGGTTTCGTAAATTGGACCCCTTAATCCAAATGTTGCATTGCTTCAAATTGAGCAAAACACTAGTTCTCAAAATCAATGAGTAAATAAATTTCTGAGGCATGGAACCCAGAAGTGAGGGGTGGTAGAGCTGAAATCCTATCCCAGTAATCCATCGAAGTCAACGGTTCCTCAATCCAAGTCTCGGGTTTCATTTTATGCCTAGTTGCAAGTCTCATCCCAAACCATTTCGGGGACTCTTGGCCAATTTCTCCTCAGGGCATAAAATCCTAACAGAGAAGAATTTTTGAGTTCCATGAGATGTTTCATGCTTGTTTAGCCATGGAATATGTGACCACATTGTCCATCCACTCTCAAGGCATGGTTTCGTAAATTGGACCCCTAAATCCAAATGTTGCATTGCTTCTTACTAAGCAAAGCACTAGTTAACAAAATCGATGAACAAAACAACTTCCGAGGGGTTGGAACTGGGAGTGATGGGTACTCTAGCTAATATACTATGCCAGGAATCCAACAGATATGACGATTCCTCAATCCGAGTCTCGGTTTTTGTTTTATGCCCATTTTCAAGTCGCATCCCAAACCATTTCAGGGACTCTTGGCCAATTCCCACTCAAGGCATAAAAGAATAATGGAGCAACATTTTTGAGTTCCTTGAGATGCTGCAAGCTTGTTTAGGCATGGACTAGGTGACCAAATTATCCATCTTCTCCCGAGGCATGGTTTCGTAAACTAGACCCCTTAATCCAAATGTTGCATTGCTTCAAACTAAAGAAAACACTAGTTCTTGAAATCAATGAGTAAAGAAAATTTCGAGGCATGGCACCTGGGAGTGAAGGGTGGTCTAGATGAAATCCTGTCCTAGTAATCCATCGAAGTCGACGATTCCTCAATCCGAGTCTCGAGTTTCGTTTAATGGCCAGTTGCAAGTCGCATCCTAAACCGTTTCGGGGACTCTTGGCCAATTGCTCCTCAGGGCATAAAAGCCTAACGTAGCAACATTTTTGAGTTCCATGAGATGTTGCATGCTTGTTTATCCATGGACTAGTTGACCATATTTTCCATCCGCTCCTGAGGCATGGTTTCATAAATTGGACCCCTAAATCCAAATGTTGCATTGCTTCTTACTGAGAAAAGAACTTGTTATCAAAATCGATGAAAACAAAAACTTCTGAGGAGTTGGAACTGAGAGTGAGGGGTGCTCTAGCTAAAATCCTATCCTAGGAATCCAACAGAGATGACGGTTCCTCAATCCGAGTCTCGGTTTTCATTTTATACCCAGTTGCAAGTCCCATCCCAAACCATTTCGGGGACTCTTGGCCAATTCCTCCTCCGGGCATAAAAGAATAACGGAGAAACATTTTTTAGTTCCGTGAGATGATGCATGCTTCTTTAGGTATGGACTAGTTGACCACATTGTCCATCCACACTTGATGCATGGTTTTGTAAATTGGACCCCTAAATCCAAATGTTGCAATGGTTCTTACTAAGCAAAGCACTAGTTATCAAAATCAATGAAAACAACAACTTCTGAGGGGTTTGAACCGGGAGTGAGGGGTGCTCTAGATAAAATCCTATGCTAGGAATCCAACAAAGATGACAGTTCCTCGATATGAGTCTTGGTTTTCGTTTTATGCTTAGTTGAAAGTCGAATCCCAAACCATTTCAAGGACTCTTGGAAATTCCTCCTAGGGGCATAAAAGCCTAACACAGAAACATTTTCGATTTCCCTGAGATGTCTCATGCTTGTTTAGCCATGGACTAGGTGACCACAATGTCCATCCGCTCCCGAGGCATGGTTTCATAAATTGGACCCCTAAATCCAAATGTTGCATTGCTTCTTACTGAGCAAAGCACTAATTATCAAAATCGATGAAGAAAACAACTTCCGAGGGGTTGGAACTGGGAGTGAGGGGTGCTATAGCTAAACTCCTATGCTAGGAATCCAACAAAGATGATGGTTCCTCAATCCAAGTCTCGATTTCCATTTTATGACCAGTTTCAAGTTGCATCCCAAACCATTTCGAGGACTCTTGGCCAATTCCCACTTAGGGCACAAAAGACTAATGGAGAAACATTTTTGAGTTTTGTGAGATGTTGTAAGCTTGTTTAGGCATGGACTATGTGAAAAAATTATTGATCTACTCCCAAGGCACGGTTTCATAAATTTTCCCCTTAATCTGAATGTTGCATTGCTTCAAATTGAGCACAACACTATTTCTTGAAATCAATGATTAAAGCAAATTTCGAGGGGTTGGAATCGAGAGTGAGGGGTGCTCTAGATAAAATCATATGCCAGGAATCCAACAGAGATGACGGTTCCTCAATCTTAGTCTTGTTTTTTGTTTTATGCCCAGTTGCAAGTTGCATGCCAAACCATTTCAGGGACTCTTTGCCAATTCCCACTCAGGGTATAAAAGTCTAACGGAGCAATATTTTTTCATTCCGTGAGATGTTGCAAGCTTGTTTAGGCATGGAATAGATGACCAAATTATCCATCCTCTCCCGAGGCATGGTTTCATAAATTGGCCTCTTAATCCAAATGTTGCATTGCTTCAAATTGAGAAAAACACTAGTTCTCGAAATCAATGATTAAAGCAACTTCCGAGGCATGGCACCCATGATTGAGGGGTGCTCTAGCTAAAATTCTATGCCAAGAATTAAACAAAGATGAGGGTTCTTCAATCCGAGTCTTGGATTTTGTTTTATTACCACTTGCAAGTTGCATCCAAAACCATTTTGGGGACACTTGGTAATTCCTCCTCGGGGCATAAAAGCCTAACGAAGAAACCTTTTTGAGTTCCATGAAATTTTGCATGCTTGTTTAACCATGCACTAGGTGAACACAGTGTCCATCCGCTCTTGAGGCATGGTTTCGTAAATTGGACCCCTAAATCTAAATGTTGCATTCCTTCTTACTGAGAAAATCACTAGTTATCAAAATCGATGAAAAAAACAACTTCCGAGGGGATGGAACCGGGAGTGAGGGGTGTGTTAGAATATAGAAGATGGTGTGATCATTTTACCATTGACGATACCTTCGTCACCCAACCATAGGCCGAAGCCTCCCTCCGAGCACCTTAACCTTCACTGAGAATTCCTCTGGAAGCAAACCCTAGGCTAGATATCCAAACAAGGAGTAGCGCATCAATCCCCAAGGATATCGCATCACAAAAGACTGATCAGATGTTCCAAACCCTAGCCAAGAGATATCCAAGCCAATACTAAAACTAGCTGCTGCTGCAACCGCACCTGCAACCCTCCTCCAAACCTATGCACCAGAATGCAACTGCAGTGCGCACCAACTGGGAAACTACAATTCTGAGATGCTGTCAAATGAGAACTGGCGCTCTGTATTTATAGTAATCCTGCGAGTTTGCTGGGGCCGACTTCTCCTTCTGGGTATGTGTCTGTTCAGTATATTATTATTAATTCTAGCCAACTTCTTCTCTTGGAGGCTAATAACCTAATATAAATTATCTTCTTGAGCTGACAAGGCATCTAGAGTTATTATCCAACTCATTAGGGTTTCTCTTGCTTCCCGGAGTCTTCTATTCTCGTCAGGTTCACACGTGGGGGTAAATACCTCCTGAAGCTACCATAATATTAACACTCCCTTCTAGCTAGAGAGGTATTTACAGGTAATGGTCTTGAGCACAAAATATACCATTTACCCGGTAGCATCAATATAGTCATCTAGATTATTTCATGACTAGATCATGAGCATCACCATCTCCATCAGCTGCATCATCTCTCGAGACCATACTTCATCTGAGTAGTTATATATGATGCTGGATAAGTCACTCTCATCATAGAGTGATACAAGAGGAGTAAAAGCTCTGAACTATTTTCCATCTGGAAAATCTTTGTTCATCATTCATCTGAATGATCATTGTCTCCAATAAACTGGTGATAGTCTTCAAGGTAATTAGAATGAGGATAGAACACACCTGTGTCTATTCATAGTAGTACATAACTACAATCCAATGGTTCACTACCACATCAAGTAATACATAAGTACTTGATCAACAATGTATGGTTGCGAATGGTGAAACATATTCACCATAGTAGTCCTCATCTACTGTCATATAGTCTTCATAACAAACATTTGAGAGCATCCTGCATAGAAACAATGTTATGATAAAAACTGTATCATCTGGGCCAATCTTTCACTCATGTCTGTGAGATCTGAAAGAATGTCTACCACCACAGTAGTCTTCATCTGCATAGAAACAATGTTATGATAAAAACTGAATCAACTGGGCCAATCTTTCACTCACATCTGTGAGATCTGAAAGAGTGTATGCCCTCAGTATAGAATATCAACAATAATCATCTGGGCCAATATTTCACTCACGTCTGTGAGATGTGAAAGAATTTCTACCCTCAATATAGAATATCAACAATAGTCTATCTACCCCATTCTTCTCAACCAAGGAAGAAGGATTATTTCTAATTTCTGAGCCTGTACCATTTCTCACCCTGGGCCATTCCTCCAACACTAAACAAAGTGTAACCTGGAGAGAATGAGTCTGCCCTGGAGAAATGTTTGGACCATTCCTTACCCTAGGCCATTCCTCCGAAACTTAACAAAGTGTAACCTGGAGAGAATGAGTCTGCCCTAAGGAATGACTGTCCTGGACTATTCCCCACCCTGGGCCATTCGTCTGACACTAAACAAAGTGTAACCTAGAGAGAATGAGTTTGCCCTCAAGGAATAACTGTCCCTGATTGCTGAGCCTAGACTACTCCCCACCCTAGGCCATTCTTCCAACACTAAACAAAGTGTAACCTTGAGAGAATGAGTCTGCCCTCGAGGAATAACTGTCCCTGATTGCTGAGCCTGGACTACTCCCCACCCTGGTCCATTCTTCCGACACTAAAAAAAGTTAAACTTGGATTGAATGAGTCTACCTCTGAGGAATGTCCGTCCTGCATCAACCTCCAAAATGGATGATTCTTCGAAATTGCTCACAACTGTGAACTTCAAAATAATCATTGCCCGACGAGGTAGACCATTCTACTTGACCACTACTCAGAGTGACTGCCAAGAAGAATGACATTCCTAGACCACTCCCCATAATGGGAAGTCGTTGTCTATGATACATCAACAATCAGTCTACCTCCCATGTTAGCTACAATGGGAAGTCACTGTCCGTGAGAAATCTCAATCCACTTTCCGAACAGGAAAGCATCTGTCCAATTTGGAATATTTTTCAATTACAAAGATAAATGATAATTTCAATGCTCCCTCCTAACTGGAGAGTTATTTCAATCACAAAAATAAATGTTTGCGTACCTTATTCTAGTTTTGAGAGTCTTCCCTTCCAGCTAAGAGAGTCATTTCCACGAGCTCTAGCTTGAGTATGAAAGTTCTTTCATCTTGAATAGAGGCTTTACCAAAATGTATGCTTATCTGCTTATCTGCTCATCTATGGAGATATGTATTGGAGAATCACTTTCTCCTTTCTAGACTTCATCATGGATAATGTAATGCTTGTACTATATTTTGGAACACTGTGAAGGCTTCATGTAGATATGAACAGTAGAGTATATCATAGTTGGAGAACTAGAACATATCCACGTGGTACTTCTTCTTTCATCATGAGATCTGATCTTCTGAGTAGTCATCTTGATGTTATAGGAAATATTCACCACGCTTCTGCTGTGCACTGGAGGTTCTCCACCAAGTTGTCTTCTTCTTATCTGCATACAGGAGTATCTTTCTGGTATGCCTCAAAGTTTTGAGATTTCTCTTCATATGCTCTTTATTCAATTTCTCTGGAGAACATTCTTTGCATTCATCTGATGTAGAATTCTGACTCATGGATGTTTGCGGATAATATAATGACTTATATAGAGATAAGTCCAATGTAATGGAACAATCAGTCATCATAGTCTCCTCCCTCCATTTGAGAGAACCTTTGGTTCTGGATCTCGCAATGCTTTCATTCATAAGTCTTCCGTACACTGTTCTTCATCACGACTTTTAGTTCTTCTTCTTGATTGCTTTTGGTGAGTTCATATCAGGCTGGTAATCTTGTGATTTTTGATACTGGTTGTTCTGGTTCTTCTTTTTCTTTCTTGGAATATTTATGTTCTTCTTCATGTTTTTCTTTTACTTTTGGGTCCATGGAGTTTCTTGTAGATTCCATGCCCTAGAGATTCCACTTCTTACCTTCATCATCGGTTCACGGAATACTTTAAGGCTTCTCTTCGAAAAGTTATTCTTCTGCGGTTGAGCTGAACACGTACTGTATTTTCATGGCTGCTACCATGGATAAATATATTTTTCATCATCTTCAATGGATCATAGGATTAGCTCCCTCCTAATCCTTGCTTCATGTATAAGTGCATATAATATTCTCCCTTTGTCTGACTAAGTCCATGCTTCCATCTCCATCCTTATTGTCTTCTACAATAGAGTCCATGCTTCCATCTGTAACCTTATTGTCTTCTGCAATATATAATTGGCTTTCTTTGTCTAACAGAGTCCACGCTTTTGTCTTAGTTGTCATCATAAGTCTTTCTCCAATTCCTCTTGATGTCTGAATTCTAAGTCTCTTCAAGATCTATTCGGCTTATCTTTCAGTAGCTTCCACATGATTTGTATTTCATCCTTTCATGTGTATTATCTAATGATATTCATTCTTATCTTGTTGTTCTTCCATAGGTATAGTTCTTCTTGGAACACATTGTTTTCCAAGAGATAGATATAAAAGATATGTACAAAGACGATGCGAGCAAGATATGTGTAACACCCTGCTTCCCCCAGTTTGTAAAAATAATTGGACTGGCCAAGAACTATGGCAAACTCATAAATGTGAATATGTGATGTAAATGGACCTTGAGGAAAAGGTCAATGAATGTGAATAACATTATGAATTTTATTGCAGGACTGCTGAGAGGGGATGTGCAGAAAAAGAGACCACGATGGCAGTCGAAGGCACCTGGAAAGGTGGCGTTAACTTCCACCGAGAATTAATACCATATTTGGACTCCACTGGCCCGGAGAACCAAAAGCAGCTCGCTGGCTTTGAATTAAATGTCTCGCAGGATGGTAGGTAGATGGTTTAATGAGGGATGGGAGGTGAACCACCTATCCGTAGAGCCGTCAGGCTTGACCAGCATGAGGGTAATCGTGCCACACACAACCTCGCAAGAGGGTAAGGCGTGGGGTAGAAGCGATGAGGGAAGACGCGAGGGGGAACTCTAGAAACACACAGAGTGAGTGGTAGCAGAGAGGAAGGATTGCAACCTGCGCTCCTAGTCACTGGAAAATGGAGACGCAGTCTCATAGCATCGTGGTCTCAGCTCAGGGGTGGCTAGTGGTAAATCTGCTGGGAGTCGCTAAGCCTATGGTTGGGTGGAAATGGGCACCCCTCTCAGTAGTTGCTTAACCCTGGTGTTATTTTTGATAAGTGTTTTGCCTCTGGCATATGGAAATATATGTATTCTGATAATTATGTTCATAAGCTGTGAAATTGTGAATGTTTTCATTATAAGAAGGTCTATGTGGTATTTTGATCAGTACTAGTAGCTGTATATGCTTATAACAGAAAAACCACACATGGATTATGTTGATAAATGAATCTAATTATGCACCAGTTGAACCAATTCAGACTTCCAGTTTTTTCTCGAGAATTTGTTTCCCCTTATCTGTCTCCAGGAATGCCCCGGAATAGAACTCTTCACAGAGATTCCCTCCTTGGAAAGGTTTACCAAGAACCTGGAAAAAGGACTTGAATGTGCAAGTCTTAACAACCCTGTACGAAGAGGAATGACCCTCTTAAAATCCTGAAGTAGTAGCGTAGGGATAAGTATTGATCAACGGATGAGATCCTGTCAGGGGATCTGTGGTCATTCACGACCATTAAATCAAAGGAATAAACAAGGGCGTTAATTGCCTTAACCCTTTTTCCTCTATCTTTGTGAATAGTTAGGAAATCGGAATCGTAGACCCCTAGGGTCCATGAGAACATCTGGACCGTTGGTTTTTACACGTCCAAGGAGCAGTGGGAAAGGGCGCGACATCGGGACCAATCTGATTCGTCAGATCTTAGATAGAAAACCCGATAGTCATTAGATCTATAGGGAGCTAGATGAGGGTTAAGCCCTCGTGAATAGGGGAAAAAGAATTTGAGCCACCCATCCGAGGAGGACAGATGGAAGAGATCTAGGGATCTCGCGAACTCGGAGGTTCGCAAGGTAAGAGCCCAAAGGTTGGATTCTCCAAGTTGCGAGTGGCGAAGCCACGAGAGGATCAGGACCGTTAATTCGAGGAGGATAGGTGGCAGAGGTCTAGGGATCTCGTGAACTCGGAGGTTCGCAAGGTAAGAGCCCAAAGGTTGGATGCTCTAAGTCGTGAGTGGAGAAGCCATGAGAGGATCAGGACCATCCATCCAAGGAGGAAAGGTGGTAGAGATCTAGGGATCTCGCGAACTCAGAGGTTTGCAAGGTAAGAGCCCAAAGGTTGGATGCTCCAAGTCGCAAGTGGCGAAGCCATGAGAGGATCAGGATCATCCATCTGAGGAGGACAAGTGGCAGAGATCCAGGGATCTCATGAACTTGGAAGTTCGCAAGGTAAGAGCCCAAAGGTTGGGTGCTCCAAGTCGTGAGTAGCGAAGTGCCGAGAGCCGAGCATGAGAGAACACATGGAAAAACTTCAAGGTGGGGCCCGCGTGAATGACGGGTGGACACACATCGCCTAGAGAAGGGATTCAATGCTTCGTTGACTTCTCGTGTCTCGGGGATTTGCGAGAGAAGGGCATGAGAGATCAACCCTTGGACTTACGAAGTTGTGAGTAGCGAGAATGCGAGAGGGAAAATTAAATATCGCTTCTTGAAGGTTCGTGAAGGGAAGGTGCCAAGATTTGACGCTACAACTCGCGAAGGGGCGAGTTGCAAGAAGTGTGAAGGGAAGGTCAACCTTCACTGACCTTCAAGTCTCGGAGGATTGCATAAGGGAGGAATGAGAGTTCAACTGTTGAACTCACAAAGCGGTGAATAGCAAGAGGAGCGAGAATTTAGCCTAGTCAGCGGTCATGCGCAGAGGGTGCGGACAGAAGGAAGCTATACCCATTTCGTGATCTTGGGTATCGGTGATTTGTGAAGAAAATTCGAGGGTCTTCAACTCACGACTCGTGAGGTCGCGAGTTGTGAAAGGCACCTGCATTTAGGCGCGTATGTGGTCCTATCGAACTAGGGACTAAAGAAAGGGAGCCAGTGCCTTGTCATTAAGCGACGGGTAGATCTGGATGGCCAAAATCTACGCGCCTAGATCTATGGCCAGGGTTTCATTCTGAAGCCCCCTCGCCATTCTACCTTCAAGATTGGACTTAATTGTATCACTGAGTCGCGAAACATGAAAAGGATCTTGGTTTGTTTGGCCTGTAGTCCTAACCCACGATCACAGGGAGGTGAACAGGGAAGAACTAGTCTGCACTAGACCCCCGTAGGACTTCGAGGATTCTGTTCCTTGAGGAAAAACGAAAATTTTATTACGTTGTAGTGGGTATGTGACAAATTGGTATCAGAGCATGGTTACAACACTTGGCCTGATTGGGCTCATGAACAAGTTGCGCATAAGCTCCTTTCGAAGCACCCCCACGAGGAGTAACCCCCCTAACTTAACTCTCTTGTCCAGGATTAAAAACTTGGAAAATGAGAACCCGACTGTGTATGCATGTGAAAGAGTTATAAATTATGCGCAAATTATAAAAATGTATTTAACTCTTGACTAATAACCAACGTTTGTCTTTTCACTCAAGCGGACGATCAGCCGCGGGAATCTACAGACGCAGAGTATGGTGAATCACCAAGAGGTGGGAGAAGGATCCCACAATAGAGATGAAGAGTCTGACAA
>JASDQU010737977.1:358036-393635 GCA_032191745.1 Picea mariana
TCCAACCCGATTGGATAATAGAAGCAAGGGATGAATGGAAGAATGACGAAAAAGTGTGGACTCTCATTCAAAGGTTGTAGCAGGATTCTAGTGCATCAAATACATTTACATGGAAAAATGATTCACTATGGTACAAAGATCACTTATATTTATGTAAGAACTCCCAACTCAAACAAAAGGTACTATTGGAATTGCACACCTCTCCAGTAGGAGGGCACTCAGGATTTTTGAAAACCTACCATAGAGTGAAGAAGGATTGTTTTTGGGATGGCCTTAAAGCTAATGTTCAAAGGTTTGTGGCAGAATGTTTGGTTTGCCAACAAAATAAGGTGGAAACAATTAAGACCCCAGGTCTTTTACAACCATTATCCATCCCAAGTCAGCGCTGGGAGGAGGTTTCCATGGATTTCATCACAAGGTTACCAAAGTCTGAAGGAAAGAGTGTCATCATGGTGGTTGTTGATAGAATGACCAAGTACACACACTTTTGTGCACTCTCTCATCCATTCAAAGCTAGTACAGTTGCCACCACATTCATGGAGACAATTCAAAAGCTACATGGCAGCGCAAAGATTATTGTAAGTGACAAAGATCCCATCTTCACTAGAAATTTTTGGACAGAATTATTTTCTTGTTTGGGTACTCAATTGGATCATAGCTCATCCTATCATCATCAATATGATGGACAAACCAAGATAGTGAACAAATGTCTGGAAGGATACCTTCGTTGCTTTGTCTCTGATAAACAAACACAATGGTTCAAATGGTTACCCTTGGCAGAATGGTGGTATAACACTTCCTTTCATACCGCAACAAAAATGACACCATTTATGGCACTTTATGGATACCACCTTCCTTCCATCACTTCTTCTCTAAAAGAAAAATATAAGGTTCAAGCAGTGGAAGATCACATAGAGAATCAACAACAAGTTCTCCAAATCTTAAAGGACAACCTGACCATGGCACAGAATCACATGAAACAAAAAGTAGATCAACATAATAGTGAAATAAGTTTTGAAGTAGGGGATTGTGTGTTTTTAAGACTACAACCATACAAACAGATGTCCCTCAAGCAAGCCAAGAAGGATAATAAATTATCACCAAAGTACTATGGCCCTTATAAGGTGCTGCAAAAGATTGGTACTATGGCATACAAATTGGAGCTGCCTGCATATTCACGAGTACACCTAGTTTTACATGTTTCATGCTTAAAGAAGGTTATAGGTGACAAGATCCCAGTTCAAACTATATTTCCAAAACTTGACGAGGAAGGAAAAATCATATTGGAGCCTGAAGCCATCACTGACACAAGAATTTTCCAGCTGAGGGATAGATCCATTTCAGAGTATCTCATTAAATGGAGGAAACTACCGGCTGAAGATTACACTTGGGAAGATGAGTCTTTTATACAAAAGCATCCACAGTTACTCAAGTGTTGCGAACAACACTTGTCTCAAAGGGAGGGGCATGTTAAGCCCTAATAATGGCTCATTACCCCTTAATTGGGGCATATTATATTAGTAATGTTATTTTATTTATGTTGGCTTTAGGCCATTAGTTGTAATTATACCTCCTAGTCTCCTATATATACCAAGGAGACATTTTCATTTTGAATCATCTTGTACTTGAACATTTAAGTGGGGTAAAAGGAGGTTGCGCCCTCGAAGAGGCTTATTATCTGAAATTATATCTTTTTCAAGGAGTTGAGTACTTTTTCTAAGGTTTTTCTATGCTATATTGATATTTGGTTCTTAACAGTAACCAAGTTATCCATCTGCTCTCAAGGCACGGTTTCGTAAATTGGACCCCTTAATCCAAATGCTGCATTGCTTCAAACTGAGCAAAAGACTAGTTCTTGAAATCAATGAGTAATGCAACTTTTGATGCATGGCACCCGAGAGTGATGGGTGGTCTAGCTGAAATCCTATCCCAGTAATCCATCGAAGTCAATGGTTCCTCAATCTGAGTCTCGGTTTTCGTTTTATGCCTAGTTCAAGTCGCATCCCAAACCATTTCGAGGACTCTTGGGTAATTGCTCCTCAGGGCATAAAAACCTAACGGAGAAACATTTTTGAGTTCCATGAGATGTTGCATTCTCTTTTAGCAATGGAATAGGTTACCACATTGTCCATCCTCTCCTGAGGCATGGTTTCGTAAATTGGACCCCTAAATCCAAATGTTTCATTGCTTCTTACTGAGCAAAGCACTAGTTATCGAAATCGATGAAAAAAACAACTTTCGAGGGGTTGGAACCGTGAGTGAGGGGTGATATAGTTAAAATACTATGCCAATAATCCAACAGAGATGACGATTCCTCAATCCGAGTCTCGATATTCGTTTTATGCCCAATTGCAAGTCGAATCCCAAACCATTTTGGGGACTCTTGGCCAATTCCAGGTCAGAGCATAAAAGACTAACGAAGCAACATTTTTGAGTTCTGTGAGATGTTGCAAGCTTGTTTAGGCATGGAATAGGTGTTCACATTGTCCATCCTCTCCCAAGGCATGGTTTCGTAAATTGGACCCCTAAATCCAAATTTTTCATTGCTTCTTACTGAACAAAGCACTACTTATCAAAATCGATGAGAAAAACAAATTTCGAGGGGTTGGAACTGGGAGTGAGGGATTATCGAGCTAAAATCCTATGCCACAAATCCAACAGAGATGACAGTTCCTCAATCCAAGTCTCGATTTTTGTTTTAATGCCTAGTTGCAGGTCGCATCCCAAACCATTTCAGGGACTCTTGGCAATTACTCCTCGTGGCATAAAATCCTAACAAAGAAGAATTTTTGAGTTTCATGAGATACTGCATGCTTGTTTAGCCATGGACCAGGTGACCACAGTGTCCATCCACTCCCGAGGCATGGTTTCATAAATTGGACCCCTAAATCTAAATGTTACATTGCTTCTTAGTAAGCAAAGCACTAGTTATCGAAATCGATGAAAAAAACAACTTCTGAGGGGTTGGAACTAGGAGTGATGGGTGCTCTAGCTAAAATTCTATGCTAGGAATCCAAGAGATCTGACGGTTCCTCAATCCGAGTCTCGGTATTCATTTTATGCCCAGTTGCAAGTTGCATCCCAAACCATTTCGGGGACTCTTGGCCAATTCCTGCTCAGGGCATAAAAGACTAACGAAGAAACATTTTTGAGTTCTGTGAGATGTTGTAAGATTTTTTAGGCATGGAATATGTGACCAAATTATCGATATGATCCCGAGGCATGGTTTCGTAAATTGGCCCCTTAATCCAAATGTTGCATTGATTTAAACTGAGCAAAACACTAGTTCTCGAAATTAATGATTAAAGAGACTTCAGAGGGGTTGGAACCAGGAGTGAGGGGTGCTCTATATAAAATCCTGTGCCAAGAATACAACAGAGACGACGGTTCCTCAATTCTATTCTTGATTTTCATTTTATTCCAAGTTGCAAGTTGCATGCCAAACCATTTCATTGACTCTTGGCCAATTCTCGCTCGATGGTTAAAAGACTAACAAATAAACTTTTTTGAGTTCTGTGAGATGATGCAAGCTTGTTTAGGCATGGAATAGGTGACCAAATTATCCATCTTCTCCCAAGGCATGGTTTCATAAATTTGCCCATTAATCCAAATGCTGCATTGCTTCAAACTGATCAAAACACTAGTTCCCAAAATCAATGATTAAAGAAAGTTTTGAGGCATGACACCCATGAGTGAGGGATGATCTAGATAAAATCCTATGCCAGGAATCCAACAAAGAAAAAGGTTCCTCAATCTAAGTCTCGGTTTTTGTTTTATGCCTAGTTGCAGGTCACATCCCAAACCATTTCAGGGACTCTTGACAATTCCTCCTTGGGGCATAAAAGCCTAATGAAGCATCATTTTTGAGTTCCATGAGATGTTGCATGATTTTTTAGCCATGGAATAGGTGACCACATTGTTCATCTTCTCCCGAGGCATGGTTTCATAAATTGGACCCCTAAATCCAAATGTTGTATTACTTCTTACTGAGCAAAGCACTATTTATCAAAATCAATGAAAAAAAAATTTCTGAGGGGTTAGAACCAGGAGTGAGGGGTTCTCTAGCTAAAATCCTATTCCAAGAATCAAAAAGAGAATACGGTTCCTCAATCCGAGTCTTGGTTTTCGTTTTATGCCCAGTTGCAAGTCAACTGCACCAATTTCAAAGACTGCACCAATTTCAACTGCACATTGAGTTTAACAACCACTACTTCCTACATAAAAATGTGGGTTGCACTATTGTTAACCATTGACATAAATAACTTATTCTTCAACTTGGATTGAAAAAAACTAATATTTGTATAGTTCTACTCTTGGCATGAACAAAACTAATATTTGTATAGTTCTACTCTTGTCTTGAAAAAATCTAATATTTGTATAGTTCTACTCTTTGCTTGCCTTAGACATATTTCCAACTAAAGAATCGAATATTTTCAACACACCAAATGATGGTTGGATTTATTACTCCATAGAATTGACCCTCATATTCAATGGACATTTGTTATAATAATTCTAATTAGCACAAATCCAACAAACAACAACCTTACTACTATTTGTTTCTTAGATCCATATGATAAACTTATCATGTCCTTAGTGTTATCAAATTAATATGTCCTTAATATGTCCAAAATCAATAGGGATGCTACATTAAATTAGGTGGTTGACCACTAATATTGGTAATTGCACCCTAGTCTAATTGTGCATCCAAAACTAAAGATATAAAATTTTTATTTAAAACTTTGAATATAGAAAAAAAAGTTCATAAATTGGAACTAGGATGATGATGGACTACTCACTCACAACACGTGCACATGACTGAAGGTACAACCAAACAGGTACTTGTCAGATATTTCTTCGTCAAGTGAGGAAATCTTAGGACAAATAGAGGGAAATGTGACTGGATCTAGTAGATATGATAAGAAAACAAGGACCAGAGGTGAAAAAGTCAGAATAACATTTTGTAGACGCATGAAATTTTTTCTTTCCAAAGGAGGATCAAACTCTTATGATGATGAGAGCATAGAATACATAGAGGTGCCACTCAGGTATAAGCATCTGGTGAAACAATGGGTACCTAAGAACTACCTCCTATAGATGTTGACTTCGTTGTCAACAATAGGAGATATTGCATTGCACCATCCTCCCTGCATGGCTTGGGGCTATTTTCCATGGATGGAATAATTGTAAAATACAATAGAGTAACCGAATTGATGGACTATGTCAAACTGTGTTACAATTATAACAATTAGATGCGGCTGGTCCGGTACATGTGAAGTATGCAGAGATATGCACTCGCCGCAAATTATATACAACTAATAAAAAAGGATAAAAATAAAGGAGCGACTATCTATATTGATGGAAGGCCTAAAGCTTTCGGCAATATCACAGGGTTTATAAACAACACATGACCCAGGACAACAAAAAAACAACTGAATTTCATATATGAGGGACGTGAAGAGAATCGGGTAGTCTTGTTCACAATAAAAAATATAGCTCTCGGGGAATCATTATTAGTGGATTACCATTTGAATCGAATAGAAACATTGAATAATAGTGTGCAGGTTCTTATGCAACACCTCTTTAAGAAACCTCTACTTATTGCATTATATTTTTTTATTATATTTAACATTGTTGTAAATATTATCTTTAACATTGTTTTTTTGTTATTGTTAACAATTTTTTAAATATTTGAGGGTTCTAATTATATTATAATGTGGTAGGATGAGCGTGGAAAAGGGCCAACCGCAGAACATGTAAATGATTATCAATTTCCACTTTCATTTTACGTTATTTTTATTATTTTCTTATATAATTTTATTGAAATAAAATTGTTTTTGTTGAAATTATATGTAGTCCACATGCCATGTTGATCACGATTCTGTCGATGAGGAGGGGTTTTATTCATCCCCTGATCCGATGGTCTTAGTTAAAAAAAAGATCATTGAAGCGAACAAGGAACTTTCTAGCTTCTTAGATCGTCCATATCAAACTCCCGACGCCCTAGCAAAGATCAATCTCCTTATGTCACAACTTAAAACATATAAGGTAATAACCATAATTTAAAGTGTTTTTTTTTTTAATGTACTCATATGTTCAATTATGAAATTTTGTTCTTTAACTTTTACATTATCTCACGAAAAAACATTTTCTTTTTTATAAAGAGATTTTTGGAGCCTGTTCAACCCCGTGTTGGTAGTAGTGGCGCTACAGAGATGGTATAGAGTCCTGATGCGGGTGGTCATACAACTGCTAGAGTACTATTTACTTATCCATATTCCACACCTAATTTAGATAGGAGCCATGATACACACCGCCATACATCCACACCTCGATCAGAGTCTAGAGATGGTGGCAGAGATGAGGCTCATGATGATGTGGTTGACAGGGTTGCAGTTCCTGGAGCTAGACGTGTGACAAGCATGAAGACCCTTCCGTGCACATTTTTTGGTCGGCGATAATGGACTTCCATTAAAGTAATCAAGACTCCCAGGTAGTTTTAATTCATATTTTAATCGTTTAATGTTGTCCTTATCATACACAAATCATCTAGATTATTAATTTTAAATTAATGACCATATATTTTTGTGTGTAGGAAACAACCATTTTTATAGGCACCTAGAGAGAAAGGCCTTGTTCATTTTTGGGGAAACCTTACGCATGAGGTGGAATTACCAGAATTCCAACCTCAAAGAGGAACTTATGGATTATCTTGAAGGCCTCTTTGGAGTAGACACATTGAATAAAAAAGCGGTCACCTCTGCAGTGGGTGAATATTTAAAATATACGCAGGATGTTTATAGATGAAGCTTGGTAGGAAATCCTAGGTATGAGCATCCTCCCTCAATTCCAGAGAGGGAGTGGAAGGCGATCATTGATGATGCAAAAGAGAATATTTTGAAAAAATCAGGAGAACAAATAATTGGTACACCAAGGTAAATTACAATATTTTGATTTCAATACTAGCTTTATTTTTCTTTAGATCTAAACAAAATTGTGGTTATATATAACATACATGAAAATTTTGATGATAGGTTGCCTGACACTTTGAAGGCAACCAAAGAAAGGATTGCCAAACATGGCCAACACAAACTAGGCTAGGGTGGCTACTCGAGGTTACAGTCACGAATCGTAAGTACCCAAACATATTAAGAATATTATTTGTATCACCTTACAACTTTAAGGTAATTGTAGCCAAAAACATTAAAAAACCATACCCTTATGCAATGCAGGGCGATGACTTCAGAACTGAAACCACGGAGGAAGACCTCCAACTTGGTTACAAGTACGATCGCAGGAAAATCATGGGGTAGACCCCAAGATCCAATTTGCGGGATAAGGTAAATAAAAATCAGTCCACATTAACCTTTCATTACTTATAAAATACGTAAATGTTTGATATCGTCCATAATTTAATGTCTTTGTTTTAATCAACGGAGAAGCACTATCAATGAAACCATTAGTACTAGAAAACAGAGTGTTGATAGTGCAATGCAGCTAGAAGATCGTGGTGCTCCCCAACAACCCAATCACAGTGAGGTGCAGCCCCAAGATGTTCCTGTGACTGAGGCCCACAACGGTAAAATGGATATATATTAATCATATACTTAATAATTATGTACTTATAAATTTTGAGGTTTCAATGGCAGAGAATGTCATAGTTGATCCTCCTCGACCCGAAGATCAGGTGAATAGACTGACAACCATTCCATTGGTGTCGACTAGAGCACCAGGTAAATAATTACATTGCAAAGTTGTTTTTTAATATTAATGAACTACTTCAATGATATTTAAAAATTGGCCATATAAATTTAATATTTTTAGTTTTTTTAGGTGATGGCCCCTCATAGCATCATCCACGCCATGGGTACGAGACTAGACGTGCTCAATGTGAAAGGACTAAAACAACATCATTTGTTGAAGAGCACCCAGTAAACGAAGACATGGAGATGGATGAATTATTTAAGACCCGGAAAGCACAAAACAAGACTAAAAGAAATTCATGATGTGTAATAATTTTATAAGACAGTTAGATGTACATTATATATCTGAACATGTAATGATGCATATAATGCATTGACATTATGGGTACTTTTTCATCTGATAATGTACACAAGGCTATTTCTATGGCTTGTATATATCTGTGAATGTAATTTTGTTATACACTTAATGATAATTTCAACTTCTCTTATAAGACTTGGTATATATTGATTGAATACTCCTTGGTTCTATTGGCCTTGACATACAATTTTTGCATCAATTTGTGGCTCCATGGATATCATCCTAGCGATTTGAAGGCATTGGTAAATGTGAAATTTAAGAGATTTAATTGTTCAAGTTTGGATTTAAATTTTACATGCTTGTTTGTTTGTGGGTTTCAAGAGTTCCAAACTTGTATCTCTTTGTCTTTTAAGAACGGCAATCTCCTTGTATTTTAAGATATAACGTGAGAATCCAAGCAAGACTTGGTGCCTTGTGCTTGGGCTATGGATTCTAGGCAACAAATACAACTTGAATATGCAATATGCAACTTCCAAAATCTTGTGACATGATATATGCAACTTTGAGAGTCTTGTGACATGTGACATGTGGCAAACATCTTTTCCAAGCAATGTGAAAACTTTAAACTTGGTGCAACATGCAAAAATAATTTTTTGGGAAGATGCAATAATAATTTTTAAGGATTAAACATGAGGGGTTGGAAATGACCATGTCAAACATTTTATAATATTTTTTCAGAGCATTACCCTTCTTTTCATTGTGTCTCACATGGCAAAGAAACAAAAGCACATTTCCATTGTCAATTTATATGTGGAGGGTTATTCAAGGTTTCAATACTTTCTTCATATTTTCCTACTTTAATCCTCTCATCGTCATGCTAATCCATATAGAGGTCCATGATATAAACACTCATTGTTATAATGTTGACATAAATTCCAATATTTACTTTGTTGATTAGAGGACACAATTTTGGCAACAATTTAATGTTTTTAGTTCCATGAAATTTCTTTTGTTTCTTCAACAACATTAAAGATTAAAAATGAGGGCTTGGAAATGGAAATGTCAAACATTTACTCTTTCACACATGTGCATCATCTCAATCTTCATGTCTACAATATGTGGAGGGTTATTCAAGGTTTCAAGAATTTCTTCATATTTTCCTACTTTAATCTTCTCATGGTCATGTTAATCCATATAGAGGTTCATGAAATAAACACTCATTGTTCTAATTTTGACATAAATTCAAATCTTCACTTTGTCGATTAGAGGGCATATTTTTGGCAACAATTTAATCTTTTTAGTTCCATGAAATTTCTTTTGTTTCTTCTGCAACATTAAGGATTAAACATGAGGGGTTGAAAATGGTGATGTCAAATATTTTATAATATTTTTTCATAGAATTACCCTTCCTTTCATTATGTCTTTACATTTATAATCCATATAGAGGTTCATGATATAAACACTCATTGTTATAATGTTGACATAAATTCCAATCTTCACTTTGTCGATTAGAGGGCACAATTTTGGAAACAATTTAATGTTTTTAGTTCCTTGAAATTTCTTTTGTTTCTTCAACAACATTAAGGATTGTTTCTTCATGTCTTTTGTTTCACATGTTCAAATATAGATGTAACAATTTTACCTCGAAATCTTAGGTTGAGGTTCATCCATATACACATACATAGACATGAATTTGGGTACCTTGGAATTCTAGTGAAATACAAAGGACCAAAATCTTTAAGGGCTCCTTCTTTAATATTATAATTTTATTTTCTCAAAACCTATTGTTGCATTTTTATTTAGGTCATCATCATATTTTTCTTATAGTTTCCTATGTAAACCTATTATTTCAACCTCCTTTGTTGGTTCCTCATGGACACATTTCATAATTTTGTCATTGATGAGAGAAACCAGTCTTATAGCCCCGATTACTTGCCACTCATGTTCTTCAATATAATACTTTATTCACATAACCTCATTAAGCATAGATGAATGATCATTTCCTTTCACTTTGATTTAGCACCAATAATTTGATTATCATTGAACCCATGGTTAGTGTTAGATGCAATATATCCTTAATTTTGTACTATAGTTGAAGACAAAGAGATATCAATGCTATCATGAAGTTCTATAGCATCACATGCCATACCATTTTTATATTGAAACATACCATGAACATGTTCACATTTTCCATTTTATATTTCAATATTGGGATCATTAGTATCCCATTCATTACTGTAAATTCCCAAGATTTTTCCACACATCTTACAAACCACTACTAAAATAGAGGGAACCCAACACCATCAATGAAGAAAACAAAATAAATGTCAATGAGAGAGTTTTGACCATATGTCAACCAATTTTGTCCCTTTAAAAAAACTCCATTGATGTGCAAGGGAACAATGTGTCTATGAGGAAAGACACAATTTATCCCCCACATATATTCAATAAGGTGTGTGGGATAAACACACCCTCAAAACAAAAAAAAACCACAAGAACCGAACTAAAACCCTAGTATCATTCTTAGAGCTTAATTTAAAGGATTTAAGCCAACACCTTAGGTCTATAAACCAATACCAAGATAAAGGGAACCCAACACCATTGATGAGATCAAAAAAATAAACTACAATGGGAGAGTTGTGATAGCATGTCACCTAAGCTACAATAAGTAAGCAAATAATTCAACTTTTGTGGATAATAAAAGAGAGCATGAGATGTCATCATCTTCTCCAACTAACGCCATGCCTCCACTTGAAAATTCTAGGCATTTCCATAAAAAAAGAGGAGAACCGAGTAGAAACAAAAACCACCATGAATATAGTGCAAAACTTGTAACTAAACCTTCAATGGAAATATTAAGAAAGGAACCCACTATCACAACAATTATTATGGTTTGTGAAGCCCCACGACATGCATTAGATGTGTTTAAAATGACCTCCCATACCCATAACAAAATGTTAAAAGTCATCTCCAAGAAAAATATCAAATTATGATGTTTTTCTTCATAATCATGGTAGTAAATGTCATATAGAGGATACTCATATAACTCTCCATTGACAATGATTTGAAAAAGACTCCCCTTCTTAGGATTCTATCCAAATCTATTATTTCAATCCTTAAAGATTATGCTCACCACCCCCATCAATATCTCTTTTGTGTTGCACAAAACTATAGTAGTCAAGATCTTGATCCTCCTAGACTAGAGAAAATTTATCCATAACAATCAAAGGGATGTGATCCATAATTGGAGTTACCATGTGAGACCTTGAAATGCCTTGCATACCATTTCTTTCTCTCACCCTCAATACAAGCAACTATAAACTAATGATTCAAAGAAATACGACTTCCCAACACCATGCTATACCAGATCTATTGAATCCAAGGAATCAAACTTTTTTGACCCTAGTAACAATGCCAATTGTCAGCTCCCAAAATTTCACTTTGAAATATGAAGTCCCACATAACAATCAAGGCAAGCTCAATTATACTCAAGAGTTCTCACTACCACAGAATTTTCTCAAACCACATACTACTAATATGAAAAAGGGATTATCTACTAATATTCCAAAGGGATCCACAAGGGTAACATTGTTTCCTCCTACATCCCACACTAAAACCACATACTACTAATATTCCAAAGGGATCTTAGAGAGTGGATCCATTTCGCTCACTAGTTCCTCCATCGTTTCTACATATTGCATATGAGACATAGCATGTTAGTATCTCATCTTCAATAACTTTTGTATAGGACATTGGTTTTTCTTTTAATTAAAATGCAATCCAACTTATATTCCATTAATTCAACATAAATGAGATGTCACACAATGACATAATGTTTACTCTAGAACCAACCCAAATGGGAAAAACAAATTTCAATGGTTACTCAATTCTCATTTTGAGAATATTTGGTTACAATGTAACTCATGGATCTTTGTGCATACTTTCCTCTTTGGAAAAAATACCCTTTGAGAGTCATGTCAAAAGGACAAATAGGATATCATGGGGGTAATGGGAAGGCCAAGAGACTAACCGTTTAGTTCCCATTTCTCTCTCTCTCTTTTTTGCTTCTATTTTCATTTTTCTATTTTATTTTGTTTTACTTTTTTTTCTTTGTCTCATTTAATTTATTAAATCATGAATTGTCATTTATTATATAACCTTCATTAATTTTTAAATTACACTTGTAGGTATTGATTCTTACAATCATTCCCGTGTTCATATCCATTTCAAATCATGCCTCCCCATTGAGAGTATTTTTTTTCTCCAAAATATTAGAGGACCAATCTAGAACAATGTGTCATATTTTTGTTCCTCTTGATCATGGATCTAACTATGAATGTTGTATTTTGTTGCTGGATCGAGTTCTTTATATGGATTTATCTCTAGTTCCTAGCTATGCTATCATGTAGCAATTCCACAAGAGGATGTGTGAATGACCTCCTTCTACTAGGAGCAATTGGTTCCTAGCATGGAAACAATTTTCTTATGTTTCACATGCTTACCAACACTCTATCAGTGCAACAAATTCACTTGGATGACCTCTTTAGTGTGAAATCATAGCACCTTGTATAATTGGCTCAAAAATCAAATTTTATTTTTTTTGCTCAAAAATCAATTTTTTTATTTTTTATTTTTTTAAAATAAATTGTTGTTGTCTCAATTGCGATGACCCCATAAAAATCTTGCGACGAACTTGCTATACAAATAACAAAAATTGTATAGCAATTTCGTCACAATATACCCTGTTTTCGTCGCAATTGCAATGACCCCACAAAAATCTTGCGATGAACTTTCTATACAAATCACAAAAAATGTATAGCAATTTTGTCGCAATATACCTTGTTTTCGTCGCTCTTGCGACGACCCCTTTGAAAGTTGATTCGTCACAAAATTTGTTACGTTTTTCGATCTTGTTATAATCTACCTATTGTCAGGTCTACGATGATCTCCCTTTATTGTCTCTCTTGAGACTATATCTTTACATTGTCTCATTTGCGACAATTTTCATTGCTAATCACTTCTTGCGATGATTTCCCTACTTTGTCGCGCTTTCGACGATTTCCCTACTTAGTCGTTCTGGTGAAGGTATTTCTTCTTTGTTGTAGTTGTGACAACTCCCTACTTTCATCACTCTTGTGACGTTAAGTTAGGTTCATCGCATGTGCCATGTCACACAAAGTGACATTTGGGAGACCCAAGATTCATTGCAATATCCATGACATAATGTCACAAGAGCGTCGAAATAGACGTCGCAAAATGGCCCAAATTTGCTAGTGTATCTCTTATCCATTCATGTTTAATTGATGTCTCGATACAGAGCGAGCATAATAAGCATGTGCCATACATTTTTATCCCCCATAGAAGGAATAATTGGAATCTCGATCGAGACAACGAGAGCCTAATAATCTTGTGACATAAATTTTTATCCTCGTAACTGGCATAATTAAGGCCCAATTAAGTGTCTAACGTCACACCCATGAGACAAAAATTTGTTGACATGGAAATGCCACGTAGGTGTCATAATGGTAGGCCACAGGGAAATGATGGGTCACGATAATAATGTCATCTCTATAGAATAGGCGTTCTTCAGAACCATCGAATATGAGTTGGACGTACGAGGAATACTGAAGCACGTCATAGGTTTGATGAACGTCGAGAGACCAAGAAAAATATATAATGAAATTTTGAGAATTAGTGAGTAATGTATGACATTAAGATGGATTTTGTCTGTAATATTGAAACACCTCGTCAAACTTCAACACCATATGTAGTAGTGAATGATAACCTCTAAAACCAACCTAACCTTTAGCTCTTTTTCCATGTCTTTCTAACCATATGCTTATCATATTTTACAAAATATTTCTAGATAGCTTGGATAAAATGGGGCTAATAATAATGGTCCTATAATTAGAGGGATTGCACCAATAAAAAATAAAATGACCCAAAAAATAATGACATAACATAAATTCATTTTAGTTTTAATTTTAAGTATTCAACTCTAACTTTTGTAACACATTTAGTTCATGACTATTTGAATTAACTTTCACAGTTGAAGGTATTATTATATTAATATAATATTGGATAATAATTATACTACATAAATTTAGCTCAATTGAAACGACGCCATATGTAAAATATTTTCTTTATGTTGTTGGTAATATTTTATTTTTAAATCTCCTGGATGGGGTGACATGTATCCCAGGGGAGGCCATGCAACCCCTAAGAAATCTAATAAATATGGTCGGACACCATCCCAAGCCTCATTCTTGGATGGAGGATGAACATAAACACACACAGAAGATGGGAGGATAGCTCCCCCACATTGGTTTAATGGCGCCCCCACAGAGTAATGGCAGGGGGATAACAACAGGTACGAGAGGAGACTGCACGATCTTATCAGCCCCTTGGATAATAGTCCATCTTGGCCATGGAATTCACCATTATTTTTCTTCTCTATTTTTCTTCGCTCTACTCAGTGATCCATCTTTGGTCCTCTTAGATTTCTCTGGCCTCATTCTCAAATTTCTCTGGCCTCCAGGATTTGTCATGTCATGCGAGAGAGGGAAACCTAGGAGGGGACCCTCCTGGTACTGTTATGTTTCAAGGAAGAGATGCCTGAGTGAATTGAAGAGGGTTTCCTCGATAGATCGGACTCATCAAATCAAGAAGATGACTATGCCTCCAATGGCCTTAATGGAGGAGGAATTCTTGGAAGAACCAATTCAGGTTCCACTAGAATCCCTCCTCTACACGGTCCTGGATTCCTAGGATAGACCCAACACCAACATTGCAACAATGGATACAGTGAAATCCATGGAAGGAGCCACTTGCATCGTCCATGAAAAACTTCCCAGTCGGGCCCCCATTGCTCAACCCAAAAGTGAAATGTGACCAGAGTCCACCCAGTCTCTTCACTCTGTAGCAATTGGAGCTCATATTTGAGATGAGGGGCTATATGATGGAGTAGATCCACCGACACACCCTTATTAGCAGCATAATCGAGATGTTGTTCGATGCCTTCTTGAACGCGCCAGTCAAATAAAGGTGCTCGACCTACGCGCATCCATTTACACTTATACCCAGTCACACCACTCCTCATGGTGACTCTCTAGATGGCAAGTTCCACTATTCATAAAACCCTCCTAATGTTTAAAGTTTATCATCTCTCTACGCCTCACTTGCATGGAAATGGGTTTTTTTTCTTGTCTTCTTGCTCAAGTCTTCTGTTTAGTTTGAATTATCAGTTTTTGAATGGATGTCTAGACAGAACTGTCAATACCATCAGCTTCCACTTGCTTCGGTTTCCAAGTGTATGGCGGAGCAAGTGGCGGTTGATATTTTTAGCCATAAGGATAAAAGGTTGCCACCTGTTTCAGTTTCCACTAATTTAGCGAAATAAGTGGAAACCCTGTGAAACATTTCATTTTTGTATAGTGACAAAGGATTAATAAGGAAATACAACTTTCTATTTACAAAAATATTTTATTTTTAAATTCATAAATAAAAAATTTGATAAATATTAACAACTACATGCATAAACTTAATTATAATGAAAAAAATAATAAAAAAACAAAAAAAAAATTATATATTAAGTGTCCAAAAAACAAAAGAAATACATAGGAGATATTAATACAACATAAACCCACCAAACATTTAGGAGATACTAATACAACATAAACCCACCAAGCATTTAAGAGATACTAATACAACATAAACCCATCAAGCATTTAAATTTGATATCCCTAAATTGAAATAAATATTTCACATGTAAATCATAACCTTGTAACCTTGAAATATAAAAGCATTATTTTTATTATTACAATAGTTAAACCATAATTATTAATTAAAAAACAAATTATATATATATATATATATATATATATATATATATATATAATATTTAAAAAAAAATATTTATAACAAATTTATATTTTTTTTATTTTCAAATATATAATTGAAAAAATAAATAAAAACACATCTTCCATCTAAAATGTAAAAGGAAACTTAAAATTTCAACTATAAAATTTAAATATATTAATCATATTGGAAGTTTAGTTAAGTCATGATTCACCCAACTTGAATATGCTATCCATTCACATTAAATCACCACACAATGTGAGAGGTTTGTAGTCAAACCTGCAAGCTAGAGAAAAAATTAGGGGTTAAATTTGTCCCATGGGTTAGTTTTCCATAGTCTTTCCCAAAAAAATATTCATCAATTTTCATTTTTTCTACAAACCATTCACCCAAATTCCATAGGATAAAATTATTTTACTTTAAAATTTATAATTTTTTTTATGGAAAATATATAAAATCCTTAGAAATTTGAATTATTTCACAAAAATATAGATAAACATTGATCCTAAAATAATGGATAGATATCATTTGAATAAAAACAAACTTGAAAGATCATGGTTGGCTCACTTGGCCACTGGAACCAAAAGAAGGATTAATGAGATTGTTAAATATTGTTGAATAAGTATAAATGAGGTGAATACTAGTGTTGATCTGAATATCATACCATTAGGATCTTATGATATCCTAAATGGAATGGATTGTTTTGAAAAATATCATGCCATCCTAGATAGACATAACAAGACGTTTACATAACAGAGCATTGTGAAAGGAATACCAAGACCCGTTTCTGTTAGGGATATTTCATCCCTGCAATTGAAGAGATGTTTCATGAATGGATGTCAATTGTATGCAAATCATGTGGAGGAAATAGACAAGACCAATAGGCCAAATATTGAATATTTTTCAGTATTATAAGAGTTATTCCAAGAAATATCGGGTTGAACTAAATATGAATATAGATTTCTCTATTGATTTAGTACCACGAGCAACCCCAATATCAAAGGCTCCTTATAGAATGAGTACACTAGAATTAAAAGAAGTACAAATATAGCTCGAAGAATTATTGAAGAAAGTGTATCGATCTCACATATCATCTCATATAGAAAAATCAACATGGTATCAGAGAAGGACTGGGATTGACTCCCTTACGAGAGGGCCTAGGTAAATGGAATGGAAACGAAGAACCTAGAAGAGGTTAATGTAGGATAGAGTGGATATTTTTTGTTAAGAGTGTTACGATTTTGTGTGCCCTTGTTTGTTCGTAAAGGGAACTGAAGTGTGGTCAAAGGTATTATGAAGCCCTTGCAAAAAAAATATCATATTCAATGGAAAAGAGTGACAAGAAGGATGCACGTGTGGGATTGTTCAAACTAAATAGGACACATCAATGGCCCTTGAAGTACAAGGAACTGAAGAACTACTTCTTGGATAGAGATAGCACAAAGGTTTGGGATCTCCTAATGAAATCCAAGAAGGAAAATCATCGTAGTCCATGGGCATGAAATTGGGGATGTTCGACATAGTGTTGACCTCAATCCACCTATTGAAGAGAATGGTGCTCCTTAAAATCATAAAATAAATACATCAAGATAGATGTTTATTGCAATAGCGCAAAGATTGGCTTCACATTTTGCATATTCCAATCCTAAAAATGGTCAACCATCATCTTCTCAACAGAGGTCCAATCCCATTTCTATGGTTGGTTTTATCCATTGTTTTAGTAAGTGGGTGTGGGTAAGACAAATCCATTGGATATAGAATATGGACATTGGGGGTATGATGTGATTGTACCTTGTGGCCATCATGTACCTTTAGGTGTTAAAAACAATGATTTTCTATACAATGAGTATTTAGTATATGATCCTTCTTAGGTGAAGATGAAATATTGTTTTTGAAGGTATGCTTCCTATACAAGAAATAATAGCACATGAGAATAGCCCATGATCTCACAAAGAACAACAATTTTTTCTCACCAGTTAACATGATACACTAATGCATGAGAATCACTGGGGAGAAGAGGAAAATAAGATGTTGGTAGCAGTGTTGTTGGTATTAATGGTGCATACTGGAGAGAGAAAGTGTGGCACAGATCGTAGAGAGAAATTTCCCTAGAAAATAAGGATTCATGACCAAGTTTGGCATACACGACCATTGTTTGGTCGATTTAATGCATGTATGGTAGGAAGGAAAAATTCCTGCTAAAATTATGCATGTGATAAGAAACCACAACACATATCCTCAGCAATAGAAAAGTGAAATAGAGTTGAAGACCCGTAGAGCTCCATGTAGGGTAAAAATCTTCCACAAACCCAGTTTTAAGTCATCTTATTGATGTATGAATCCCAAGGGATGATGTATGATTATATTGAAAAACATTATACATGATAACTCTGACTCCGTTGATGTTGAAGATGATATTTAAGTCCTCAAGGAATCTCATAAAATCAAAGTAGAAGGCAGATGATAAGTAAAATCACTTAAATCATCCAAAAGAAATTGGGAAGAATCAATTGGGAGGACCTACGATGGAGAGTGGAGATCCTTCAAAGACATAGGGAACAAAAGCATGGTTGGTGTGGTAGTAGCTATTTTAGACCAAGGTTCTCCTAGAAAGAGAGATTCAATTGGCTCATGTAGAGACACAGACATGGAGGGCAAGACCTTCCAACATGATGTTAAGGAGATACATTGTCAGACATGATGCTCAGAGACATGAAGTCTCTAGGAGAAGTATATCTCCAGGATGAGATCATACGATATATCAGAGACAGTTCCAGTGATCATGGATACAACCATTCAATATAGACTATATCACAAATATGGTGATAGATCCAGTAGAGGAGGAAAACATATTATGAGACTTAGAGGGATCAGGTGTAGTAGTCCTAGTACATGAGTCGAGCCATTATATGTTGAGGAAGTAGGAATGGAAACAATTCAAGTGTATGTAGAGGCACTCCCAGAGAGAGAGGTGGTACTACATCTAGAGGGAGAAGATATTGACTTACCTCCATAGAAGGAGGAAGATATACCTTCAGTGTTAGATGGAGTGTTGATGTTTCAGGAAACATCATGAGACATTCTCCCTAGAGGGTCCTATGTGGACTAGTAGGGGATAATGTGGACTTCATCCTGATGTGCCTTAAATGGTTAGATTAAGGAACCAATACATTGGTTTCACGAGAAAACCTCGATATGTCTTGGGGGACATTGGTTCCATGAGGGAACCTCAATGTGTCCTAGAGATGTTTTAGGAAGCATCATGAGACATTCTCTCTGGAGGGTCCTATATGGACTAGTAGGAGGGAATGTAGACTTCATCCTGATGTGCCTTAGATGGCCAGATGAAGAAAACAAGACATTGGTTTCACAAGGAAAACTCAATATATCTTGGGGTACATTGGTTCCATGAGGGAACCTCGATGTGTCCTAGAGATGTTTGAGGTAGCATCATGAGACATTCTCCCCAGAGGGTCCTATATGGACTAGTAGCATAGAATGTGAACTTCATCCTTACATGCCTCGAATGGTCAGATAAAGGAACCAACACATTGGTTTCATTAGGAAAACTCAATATTTCTTGGGGGACATTGGTTCCACAAGAGAACCTTGATATGTCTTAGACATGTGTTCCATTAGGGAACCACGAGATGTCTAGTATGGACACAGTTCATGAGTGAGAGGAGACATTGTTTCATGAGGGAACCTCAATATGTCAAGTACAGTCCAAGATGACTTAGATTGATTAGCCCCAAGGGACTAACCACCCTTTGTAGGATCAACTAGCTCACGTCTTGTAGATACCAACTACATGACGTCTATGAACACAAGAGAATGACCCTAGTAAGCATCAGACAGACCTTCTCCTAGATTGGGCTGCAGACCAAGGAGGATAGGATAAATTTATCACAAGGGTGTACTTGTGGTAAATCGACCTAGTCCTTCCTTGATCATGAAAAGGAGTGATATGGACACGAGGTGCTTGAGGTGATTTCCATGTGTTAGATAACATCGAGTTGACACTCAATCATAAGGGTGTACCTATGGCGAATGGCCCAGGTGTAGTCTCTCTCCTTAGTCATGCTGATTTGACTAGGAATTATAAAGACTCGAGATGATAAATGTTATCACATGCAGAACAAGAGTGAGCCTAATCTCAGAGAGTCAGTTGGTATCGAGGGAGAGCCGTAGGGGGAGTTTCCCCTCGATTGAGGTGGGAGAGAGACATATCCAAGGACTGATAGATAGGTGTCATGAGTCTAGGGTGAAGTTTGTATACTTTAGAGACAAGATTGGCATGATGCAAAATGTCTCCCTTGTTGAGAGGGAGTGTTGATGTTTGGAAAAAAATCGGGAAGACATTCTTCTAGATTAATAATTAATATTATAATTATTAATTATTAAATAATATATAATAGGTAATAATAATAATAAATAGTTATTGATTTCCCAAAGGACACATCCTTTCATGGATGGTCACCATATGTTCTCTATTTATGGCACATTTATCATTGTAATAATGAATTGATCTCACATATCATCTCATATAGAAAAATCAACTAAAAGCTTAGGAAGTTTAGTACTATGACAAATATTTTGAAATTGAGTTCTAATTTGGGTATACGCAGGGCACTCTAGGAGAAATTTCTTTTCATCTTCAACCCTCTTGGTGTCACAAAGGTGAAAAATTGTTTCTTACTGTGGTCTTTTGGGGATTTCCCAACGCTCACTTTTGCTATCTAGCTCATGAGAATTAGTTCTTATTTTAGCAATATTGATTCTCTTCTTTACGCTTGTGAAAATAGAGAGATACTTTTCATCTTCGAGATTAGGATCAACCACCTCCTTATAATATCTAAATTTCCTTTTATCCTATAATTCTTTAGAATACCATAGATTCTTCATAAATTTATCTTGCACAATATTTTTAATATCATCAATATTAACTTCATCTTTTATTCGCCAATGATTTATACATGCCTTGGAATCATTATGCCATCCCTGCTTGAGCCATTGGTGATTTTTGGGAAGAGTTTGAAGCATAAGAGCCTATTGTCATCCATGTTGTTTATCTTGTTCGTGTACGTTAAGTACCTAATCATAGTTGTGCTCTCAATGGGGTAAGTTCTTTTTTCTATGAGGAGGACATGATATGGTGTATTTCCTTTAATTTTGAGATATAAGTCATAAAATTCTTTTGCATATGCTCTATCTTTCCCCAGGATTCTCGAGAGATACTTCATCCCCAAACTTGACATCCATATAAGATAACAAAAGTGACAAGAATCTCAAATATGAGCTTTTTCTTATTCCATAGCCAGATCTCTTCTAATTTACAATTATTTTCAAGCCCATAATAAGCTTTCCACCCTCCATTTATCCTTTTCTCAATACTATAGTTCCAATTGAGCTTGTGATGAATACAAATTCCAAGATACTTGTACAAAGGCATTTCCTCCAATATATTTTTATCGTATACAAAAGTATCATAGGTGATCTTGTTGGATTTAATGATCATAACCTTCATTTTGTCAGTGTTCATAGTCATTCCTATACTAAAGTAGAAGTCCTTGAGGATTTTAAGCTTATTACTAAGTTCATACAAATTCCTTGCCACAAGAAAAATATAATTGGCATAGAGAAGAAGGATGATGGCTATACTAGAAAGATTTGGTCCAACACAACGTGTGGCTTCCAAACACTCTTCTAACTTGTCAATGCAATTGCCAAAAGGGGTAGAGGATATGGGATAATCCTGATTGACTGCTATATTGCATTTAATTCTTATGACCAAACCTTAGTGCTCCTAAACTTGGAAATATCATCCTCATACAACCTTACAACAACAACTCTTAGCCAAGAGGGAATGTTTATCTCCTGTGACCTATTCCAAAGGTTGGTGCTAGGCACAATCTCAAAATATTTCATAATGCCAATGAAAAAAAAAGGATATTGGTTTTATTAGTGTGACACTCCTCTAGAATGATCCTAAGCATGATAAGGTGGTCCAGAGTTGAATCATAACCTATAAAACCAACCTAACCTTTAGTTCCTTTTTCATGGATTTCTAGCCATATGCTTATCTTCTTTTTCAAAATACTTCCATATATCTTGGCTAAAATGGGGCTAATCATAATGTTCCTATAATTAGAGGATTTGCATCAAGGAAAAGAAAATGAATCACTAAATAATGATACAACGTAAATTCATTTTAATTTAATTTTAAGTATATAACTCTAACTTTCCTAACACATTTGACTATGATTATAGTTTCTAGGTTTAACTCAATTGGTTTAACAAGGTTTTTCACTTGGTTTTCCATGAAGCTTTTAACATGTGTTTCCTCTTTATAGATCACAAGTTCAAATTATTATTATTATTATTGTTGTTGTTGTTATTATTATTTCATGTTTGACTTGGTCATGACCTTAAAACTAAATTATTATTATTTTCATGTGGCTCAAGGTGGTCCCTGAATTCTGAAAACACCCCTCAAAACAACCCATTCACATTATTATTATTATTATTATTATATATTAATAATATAATATTTTGAATTGATAGATGTAGGATAGTCCATGATTAGCTAAAAAAAATATTCAAATTTATAAAATATATCTTATTTAAAAAAACATAAAATAATTTAAATTACACACAAAATACCTAATTGTATAAATAAATTTATCATGAAGATGCTCCTCTACCTCTAGTATATACACCAAAATTTAATTCTATTATCTACAATATACCCCTAGACTTGACTATAATTATAGTTTCTAGGTTTAACTCAATTGGTCTAGAGCCAAATATAAAATCGTTTTTTCTTGTTGTTAGTCAATATTTTATTTTTAAATTTGTAAATAAAATTTTTGATAAAAACTTAATAACTAAGTGCATAAAAATAATTATAATAAAAACAATAATAACCAAACCCCCCCAAAAATCTATACTAATTGTCCCACGTGAAAGAGAGATATCAAGGTTTTTAGTCTATGGTTTTCCATGAAGCATTTAACATGTGTTTCCTGTTGGCATGTTTATCAGGCAGGTGTGCTTGTCATTGATGGAAAGATCAGAGTATGTAGCGATGGAAAAACATGGACAACGTAAGCTCAGAAGAGAAAGTGCAATGGTGCATGCAAAGTGCAAGAGTGTGCTTGTTCATTTGATGGCAAACAGGCAGGCAAGGAAGATCAGCAGTGCAAGAATAATGGCAAGGAAAGATCAGAAGTGTAAACTCCACTTCAGAGTTTCAGATACTGGGAAATTGAGAAGTCAAGAGTTGAGACTCTTCAACACAGGAGTCCCGGAGTTGTGAAATCCAAAATCCCGAAAGGGGCACATCAACAAGAGTCTTGCAAACCGGGAAATAAATCCATTTCGGAGTTTCGGATACTGGGAGATTGAGAAGTCAAGAGTTGAGACCCTTCAACACAGGAGTCCCGGAGTTGCGAAATCCGGAATCCCGAACTCCTGAAATAGGCACATAAACGAAGAGTTTTGTAGACTCGGAAATAAGTATATTTCGGAGTTTTGGATACCGGGATTTGGAAGAGTCAAGACTCTTCATCATCAGGAGTCCCGGAATCGCGAAATGCGAAATGCCGAAATCCCGGAAGAAGGAGGACGATTTCGGATATCGGGAGTTGGGGATGTCAAGAACTCTTACTACAGGAGTCCTGAAGTGGTGAAACCCGAAGTCACGAAATGAGAGATTGCGAAATGTCAAAGACTCCATACCGAAGGTTCAGATACCAGGAGTTGGAAGAGTCAAGTGACGAGACTCTTCATCTCAAGAATCACGAAAGGCTGAAATGCGAAATGCTGAAATGATCGTAGCTAGTGTAACCAAGCTCCATTTCAGAGCTTCGGATACTGGGACATAGAGCATCAAGAACTCATCGCCACAGAAATGCCGAAGTGCCAAAAAGAGAAATCATGAAAGAACTATATGGATAAGCACTCGGTCACCTCTCATAGTCACATGGTCGAAGAGTAGTAAAGAAAAGCTTGAAGAAGAAATCTCCATTTCAGAGTTTTGGAGATCGCGACTTGGAGAGTTGAGATGCCTCACAACAGGATTGTCAAATTGCCGAAATGCCAAAATGAAAATTAAACGCAAGATCCTACGGATCCAATCCAATGGTGCAGGTGAATTTAATTGTGATCGAAGAACTACTATTGCACTTCAGATTGTGACTACCAGAAACAGCTGATGGCTTTTGCCAAAGGAATCAAACAGGATTCAATGTGATCACCAGAGAAGATGAAGAGGCTCGAGGAATCTTCCAATCAAATGAAGATTATTCTTAGAGGTGGTTGACAGATGGAAGAGTGTTGGAGCCTGTAACTGCAACAGAGAGGATTAACTCGACTTTTATAGAGAAGACGAAGAGTCTCAACTGTGAGATAGGCTAAGGAATCTTGTCTTAACACCCAGTGATGATGGACAGATATATCTAACTGCTAGAGAAGCTGAAGAGTGGAAATTATGATCGGGCAGAGCACTTGACATGGAGAGAAAGCATGCACAAGTTTCACTGAGACTATAAATATGTAGAACAAAGAAGAGAGTGGGTGTTGTTGTTGTGAGGGATTCAGGAGTGTAGAAGGAGGAGTGTGCAACAACTAAAATATGGAGAAGAGGAATGGTTCATTGAATGGACATGGCACATAGAGTATAAAAGGTAGAAGCACTGAAAGTGCAAGGCATGTGTGCAACAAGACAGTGAGACACTAAAGGAAGGCTGAGGTGATTTGGTAGAGAAAAAAAGAAGATCATAAATTGTAAGAAGATGCAGACAGAGAAACACTGATACAGGAGAACAGAGCAGCATAGCAGAACAGTGATAAGCTTGGTAAGCCAATGATAAATATTGTATCACTGTGATAAATTTATAGATAGCAAACTTTATATTTCAGGGTGGAAGGGAGGTGCTAGGGAGGACTGTTTTCCTCAGAGGTTCAAGTGGGTGCTTGAACAAAGGGAGTTGTAGCTTCCATCTGGTTGCAGCCAGAAAAACCAGGATGGAAGGGTGGTGCAAGGGAGAACTGTTGTTCTCTATTGTATAGGTTGGTGCCTGTATGATTGGAAGTTGGTGCTTCCATCTAGTTGGTGCTGGAACACCGGGGAGTTGGTGCTTCCCTCTAGTTGGTGCTAGAGAAACCAGGGAGTTGGTGCTAGAGAAACTAGAGAGTTGGTGCTCTCAGCAAGTAGCAGCTTGCAAAACAGAGGTTGCAGCCTCATTATGAGTTGGTGCTCATATGTATTATAATGTAAAGAATGTAAATATTACTTATCATATAAATAAGAAGAGGTTTTTACCCCTTACGGGTTTCCTCAGGAAATATCTGTCTATGTGTATCTCATATGTGTGACTGATGCTGAATGTGCTATTACCTATTTCCTTGAATTATTTTTATTATCCTTGAGTGCTTTGTAAAGAGTTAAAATAAGCATAATTGTTTAAGCACGGTAACAACTGATTCACCCCCCCTCTCAGTTCTCCAACATTTCCTCTTTAGAGATCACAAGTTCAAATTATTATTATACTTATTATTATTGTTTTTCTTTGACTTGGTCATGACCTTAAAACTAAATTATTATTATTATTATTATTAATATTATTATTATTTTCATGTGATTCAAGGCACCTATGGGTACTCCCTACATCCACAAGTCCGTTGAATCAGAAAAACACCCCTCATAACCTATCACTAGAGCTACAACCCATTGACATTATTATTATTATTATAATATATTAATAATATGATATTTTGAATTATAAACCCTAGAGTAGGATAGTGCACTATTAGCTAAAAAAAATTCAATTTTATAAAATATATCTTATTTAAAAAACTATAAAATAATTTAAATTACAAAAAATCTAATTCTATAAATAAATTTATCATGAAGATGCTCCTTTACCTCTACTATATACACCAAACTTTAATTCAATTCTCTACAATATACTCCTGAACTTGACTCCATTTGATTATAATTATAGTTTGGTTTAGCTCAATTGGTCTAGAGATACGAATATTTTTTTAGTGTTGTTAGTCAATATTTTATTTTTAAATTTGTAAATAATTTTTTTGATAAAAACTTAATAACTACCTGCATAGATTTTTAACTCATGGTTTTCCATGAAGCATTTAACATGTGTTTCCTCTTTAGATATCACAAGTTCTAATAATAATAATAATAATAATATTATTATTATTATTATTATTATTATCACTCACAACATACCACTCCAACTACAAGTCATTGACATTAATATTGTTATATATTAATAATATAATATTTTAAATTGATAAACCTAGATAGTCCATGATTAACTAAAAAAATTATTTAAATTTATAAAAATATATCATATTTAAAAAACTATAAAATAATTTAAATAATGATTTACACACAAAATACCTAGTTATATAAACAAATTTATCATGAAGATGCTCCTCTACCTCTATGATATACACCCAACTTTAATTCCATCAGCTACAATACACCCCTAGAACAGACACCCTTACCCTCTTCAACTTTTCCACACACACACACACACACACACACACACACACACACACACACACACACACACACATACATACATATACATAGTATATCCATCCATAAAGTTCTACCTCTACAATATACACCCAACTTTAATTCCATCAGTTACAATACATCCCTGGATACACCTCTCAACTTGAACCGACACACCCTTACCCTCTTTTGTATGCACTTTATCAAGAGAGAATCCACGTTCATCGATGACCTGCCTTACAAAATGATACGTGATAGGTATATGTTTTCCCTGGATACACCTCTCGAATTGAACTGACACACCCTTACCCTCTTTTGTATGCACTTTCTCAAGAGAGAATCCATGTTCATCGATGACCTGCCTTACAAAATGATACCTGATAGGTATATGTTTTGTTTTACTGTGGTAGGCTGGATTCTTAGCCAAGTGAATAACACTTTGACTATCACAAAGTAACTTTACTTTTTCCTGCATCCTTCCAAACTCACCAAACAAACCTTTCAAACAAACTTCCTCTTTGCAAGCAAGTGAAGCAACTACGTATTTTGCTTATGTAGTGGATAAATAAACAATGTTCTAGTTTAGAATGTTGATGTTTCGGAATTAGAGCATAGGCTTCACAACCAAAAACTTTAAGATTATAATAATTACAACGGTGACCTTTCCATACCTCTTGCACTCTATTGTTGTTGATGGTGATAGATTCACCAGATAGCAACTTGTAGTTACTTCTTCTTCCCACACTTCCTGCTGCAAGTTGGTGTTACTTAACATACCCCTTGCTCTCTCTAGAAGAGTCTTGTTCATGCATTCAACAACTCCGTTTTGTTGAGGAGTATAGGCAGTGGTTTTGTGCCTATCAATCCCAAACTCCTTGCAATAGTTCTCAAATTCCATTGAAGTAAATTCACCACCATTATCAGTTCTTAAACATTTAATAGACCTACCAGTGCTCTTTTGCACTAAATCTCTAAAATGCTTGAAAATAGTAAACACATCATCCTTTCTTTTCAACATATAAATCCACACCTTAGTAGAGAAATCATCTATAAAAGGAACAAAGTATGATGATCCTCCATACAAAATAGTAGGGGATGGTCCCCAAACATCATAATGAATATAATCAAGGATTCCTTCACTGGTGTGTCTTCCGGTTTTAAATCTTTGTCTATTATGTTTTCCATAAATACAATGCTTGAATAAATCTAACTTTAAATACTTTAGACTAGGAAGTAACTTGTGATCAGTTAATACCTTTAATCCTTGTTCACTCATATGGCCCAACTGTTGATGTCACAGTCAAATAGAATCACTGTCATTTTCAGATACCGTTGTCGCATGATCTGACTCAGTTCTTCCTTCTAACAGAAACATGTTACCAACCTTCTTCTCTTTCATAACGAGTAGGATTCCTTTCTAGACTTTTATAAATCCACCTTGAACAATACTCTTATATCCTCGAGTGTCTAAGACTCCCAAAGAAATTAGGTTCTTCCTAAACTCAGGTACATGTCTCACATCAGTTAGTATTTTAACAGTTCTATCAAACATCTTAATTCGAATGCTACCAATTCCCACAACTTTACATGATATATCATTTCCCATGTAAATTGTTCCATCATATATAGACTGGTAAGTAATAAACTAGTGTCTATGAAGACACATGTGATTTGAAGCACAAGAATCTAATAACCATTGTTGATCATGACGTGAAGCAATTCTAATTGATAAAACTTCATCAGTCATACCTGAAACTATTGTTGAACCTATTTCGGTTGCATTTTCTTTCTTCATCTCTTTTGGAGGGTCTTATTTGGAGGCTTGTTGTCACTTCCAAAAACCATTCTTCAGGTGTTCAGATTTTCCACAAAACCAACACTTAATCTTTCTCTTTCTTCCCTTTGACTTTGACCGAGAGAAATCCCTCTGACCGTGTCCTCTTTCTTTAGGTCTGCCTCTGACCATTCTCGCCTCAGATGTAGAGGTTTCTGAAATGTTTTTCTTCCTTGTTTCCTCAGACAATAGTGCTACAACAATAACATCAAACTCAATAGTTTTTGTTGTGTTGAAACTAATAGAGGTAAAAAAGTGATCCCATCACGCGGGAAAAGAACACAATAATGTAATTGCCTTGTCTTTAGAATCAAATTTTACTCCCATGATGGTAAACTAAACTAAGAGAGTATTAAAAGTATTTAAATGATTAGCTATTTTCGTACCTTACTTCATGTGAAAACTGTACAATTGTGTTTTTAGGAAGATCCTTTTCATCAAGGATTTCGTCATGTACAGGCTTTCCAGCTTCATCCATAAACCGACTGTTGTCTTCTCCGCAACAATGTTGAAGAGAACATCATCATCCAAACATAGGCATATGGAACTCAGTGCTCTCACATCGATCTCTTCCCACTCATCATCTGAAATGGTCACGGGTTTATTTTCTTTTCCTAAAAGAACCTTCACCATGCCTTGTTGCATGAGAAGATCATGCATCTTCACCTTCCAGATCTTGAAATTGTTCTTGCCATTGAACTTCTTGATTTCAAATTTGGCACTTTGAGTTTTCTCCATTAGCAGAAAGAGAAATTCCAAAAAACACCACTTCTTATAATAACCAAGGCCCTTTGAAAATTATGTGGAGTGTTGGTCCTAAGGTCTGCACCTGACTGTTAAAGGGAAAATCTAGGCCACCTATCAGTTTAGAATGATTGTTTATTTAACTTTTTGTTGGTTGTGTTATCACATAAACTTGTCAAAGCCTTCAGGGTTTGTGGTTGCTACCTAAACCTGTATTTTTGCCTATCTCTCCTCCTTTTGCAGACCCAATCGTAAGTTTTTCTTCTCGTCTTATTGTTTTTCTCTGTTTTCCTTCATCTATTTGATCAATTTTCTCTAAGATTGATCACTGCTCTTTTTACCACAACCACTGATCCTTTTGTTTTCTCGAGCCCTCAGTCAGTCATCCAAGTAATTGTTCACAGGAACCGCAACCGTAAGCACAAGCACATCACTTAGAGCGATCTGATATGGACTCGAATCAAGCGAGCAAGCAAGATTAACTTTCAATGATGGAGATACATCAGACAAAAAGAATCGATGACATCATGTGATCAGGATCATAGAGTTACATGGAGTATAGCGTCAAATAGAGGCCCGAAATTGTGAGGTCAATCCTAGCCATTGATACCGGGAAGGACGCGTGGTGAAGGATCAACATTTTGATGACTCGCAGAATGGAGCAGTCAAAGGGAAGAGTCATGAGGACCCATGAAACACGAAGTCGTGAAATGATCTGGGCCGTCTATTTCAGAAGGACACATGGCACAGGATCAAATTATGGAGAAAGTCATTTCGGAAAAGCTGAAGCGAGGAATGTCGAAATTCAAAGTCCTGAAATGCCGATATTCATCTGGGTTGTCTGATTCAAAGAGATGCGTAGCACCTGATCCGAGATATTGTGATTTCACGAGTCGTAGGTTTTATCATGAAGCACGATGCGAGTTCACGAAACAGTTGTGTTAGAACACTCGGGCATGGAGGATCCAATCAAGGGTAGTTATGTTTTTGTGATGTAGGTTTGATCATAGTGACATCATGACCATTTTTAATCCATTTTTGTTAATTTTTTTCCCTTCAATGCTGAATGACTCATGCATGTATGATCAAGTTGGGTTGTTGTCATTGAATTGTGATGTATGTTTTATTTCAGTTCAGTGATAATTTCATTCAGTCCCTTGAAACTCTGAACCAAGAGGATCTTTCCTTCTAAGTTTTTCCTTCTTAGGATGTTGGAAGACTGGATGTCCATAGCAGACCTCTTCACTCTTCTCAAGGTCTCCCCCCTACTCACCGTTACTACAACTTACTGAATGAAGTTAGATCAAGACCTCATCTACTTATGCATACCAACCCAATTTTCTGAGTTAAAGTGATATTATCTTGAGACTGCATCCATTAGACCACCCTTTAATTTATTCATTGTTACATACAAAACTGATGGGTATTGGGCTTACCTCTATCGCAATCCAGAGGTGACTTCTAGTGCTAACATTTCTAGCGCCATTGTTGGGGATGAATTGAATATTTTCCCTGGGATTGAATGACAAAACGTATTGGTTCTGAAGGTGCATCAGAGATTAGTACATCAGAGATTGAAACTATGCACCTGGCGACTCCACTGTGGCGACTCCGTTGATGTGAATCCACTGGAAACTCCACTGTTTCAACTTTGGATTCTAGAGGTAGACACACGAGGTGTAATCCACATCTTCCTTTAGCAACACATGAATCTGACCCAGAGAAAATTATTAGAAAGGGAAAGGCCCTTCGAGAAGGTACTTCTAATGCCAAACCGAGTATTTCTGATGATTTTCTCTATCCTCCTATAGAAACTTCAATATCTGCTTCTCATTTTCCTGTTATACCATTTGTTGGAGTTTTCCGAAGTTTAAATTTTGGGAGTGTTCATGTCGATTTCTCCCCTCCTGGCCTTGGATTGGAGGGAGAAATTTTTGTCACTCTTATCTCCCCCGATGTTGCAGCTTGGTCTAGACCCAGGATCTCAGAAGACTTTCCCACTCCAAGTCTTTTCACTCCTCCCCCTGTTAAAGTTGCTGCTTTTACAGAGAGAGAAAACGTTGCTCCCTCGAGCCCTGCAACCTTTCCTATGAATCCTTTGCTATTTCCCTTTCCTCCTGGAAGCTTAGTTCTAGTCTCTTTTGTTCGAACCCCTTCTCCTCCTAGTTCTCCTCCGCCTATCATCTCTATGGAAGGTGCCAATCCCCCCAGAAACATAATGGATGCCATAGTAGCTGCTAGATATGCCCCTCTATTCTTACCTCAGCCCATGAACTCTCTCCCTGCTAGAGATTATCTAAAGTATATGCCCAAATTTACTAGAGAAGAAGACATAACTGCTGAGGAACACCTTGCTTCCTTCTACAGTTATGTAGACAATCTGAATATTGAAAACAAGGATGTATGGATGAGAGTCTTTTTCCAGAACCTTGATGATGAAGTTAGAAAATGGTTTAGGGGATTGACCCCTGGATCTATTGCTAGGATTGTGTCTCTAGATGATGTCTTCTTGAGGCAATGGGGGGATAAAAAATACTTTATGTATTATATCACAGAGTTCAGGTCACTAAAGAGAAAAGAGGGAGAATCTGTCTCCGACTTCTCCAAAAGATTCAACAAAATGTACAATAATATCCCCACTGAGATAAAGCCTACAAAAGCCTCTGCCAAAATCACTTATGATAGTGCTTTTGACCCTGATTTTTGCCTCCTTCTCAAAGAGAGAAGAGCTACTTACTTGGCTCATATGCAAGATGCATCCCTGGAAATAGAATCCAATGTGTTGGCAGTTGACAGACTCATGAATAAAGCTAATATAGACAGGGGAAGAGGAAGATTTGAGGCCTCAACCTATGGTTCTTTTGCATCCCATCCTCAAGTAGATGATGTTGAATTACTGAGAGGGGGGGTGAATCAATAATAACGTAATTATAATACTTTTTCTTCAAAAGTTATACCAATGTAGAATTATTATCCAATAATGAGCAGTAAGAAATAAACAATCACACACATACACAATACACCAGTGTTTTACGTGGAAACCCAAATCGGGAGAAAACCACATAATGGTTTTTCTTATATGTCTTGAAGAATTACATTCATTAGAAGCACCAACTTCCTTTGTTTTCTAGATACAACTGAAAGGAGGCTCCAACCCCCTAGTTTCTCAGGCTACAACTTGAGGGAATCTCTAATTCCCCAATTCTTTGGCTACAACCAGAAGGAGGCTACGACCCCTTATGTTCTCCAGCTACAACCACCTGTCCTTGCCCTGTCCTGCCACCCTGAAGTAGAAGTAGAATGATGGAACCATTGTCACACTATCACTGTGAGATATACCACTGTAAACCTATACGAATAAATCTGAACCATGCATCAACCATGCATCAACCTGTACCTCAACCTGTAATCAACCTGTACCATAAACAAGTGCATCAACGATGCACCAACCTGTACCAAACAACATGTAATCAACTTGTACCATAAGCAAGTGCATCCAACCATGTACTAAGTATGTACCAATCATGTGTCAACTACTCATCAACTATGACTCATCAATATGTACCAACATCATCAACTATACACCTCATGTATGTTCCAACTCATCAACTATTGTCTCAACCATGTACTCAACATGTACCTCAACCAAAATACCTCATCAATTTCATCATCCAAATATTATTTTTAGCTCTATAATAGACCTGATGTATATGATCACATTCCTGCAAACCTTCCTTAACTTTAACAACAAGATACTAGTATTTTCATCAAACTTTTATTTAGTCTCACATGCCTAGTTTTGGATTAGTCAACAACCCTAACTTGAAGTAATCATAACTTTGTATCTGTAATGTATAAATATATGAAACTGATATACAATTTTCTTCAGTGTGTTTTCTGCAATTCCTCCAGGTTTCACTACTTGGAACCTCTCAGAAAAGGAGTTATAGCAAAAATGGCATACCTTGTTGAATTCCATCTTATTCTAGAGAGAGATCTTGTAGAGAGTGCCCCACACAAAATATTTGTTATCTAAAAATATTACACAACATACTAAATATTTTACCCTAACCAACACATTTTGTCTCACTTAATTTGTATCTGTTATGAAGACGTTATGATGTTTTTACCCGAAACACCTGTTTTTGACTAGTTTCAGGACTAGCCACAAACCCTATTTTCCACGGAGTGTAACTCCAAAAATACACCGACCCACAAGATGAATTTTTTACCATAGATACTTGGATATGTTTTTTCAATGTCATATCAATTTCACGGTCTTCATAATTATAGAAAACAAGTTATAGAGAAAATGGTGAGATGACCTGTAAATAACATACCTTAGAAAGCACCATCAAAAGAATTTATCCTTCCTTGCATTTCGGCCTTCTTTTCTTCACCTTCCCTCAGAATTTTGGCTTAGATATCCCTGGTTACCTCAGAAACCTACATATATTCAATATTCTCAAGTGTGATTAAAATGAGAGAGCCTTGCCTCTTATTTATACTCTCCAAGTAACTTCCTTAAAAACATCTTCTAGGTCACTTTGCCCACTTTCCTTATTTTAGGGTCAACCCACTTCTAATTTCTCCATTAAATTTATTATTGAAATAATTTATTTTGTATTCACTTTGAATTATAATACACTCATCACTTCACTTTATTATTTACCCTTTAAAAATGTCTTAAACCACTTTGACTACTTTGACCTTTTGTGGCTTCTAGATGACATATTAGGGTCCTCCAACTTCGTAAGGCCATAACTCTCAAACCGTGAGGAGTTATGTGACATTCCACAGACCACTGAAAATTTCATGATAAGAACTATCCATCTAGGTTAGTTTCCCTGACAAATTTAATGTCCTTCATCTCATTATTCCCCAATTAAGCATGGGTTCTCTTACTCCACAAAGCGTCTTCCCATGAGGGATTTCACCATAAGGGGCCACTTTGGAGTTCATCCATATTTACTTCTTATTAACCATGAAAAAACAATAATGAGTCATATTTACATCAAACAATATTGGTTTCATTACCCAAACCTTTGTGCTATGGGGATTTCTTCAAGGGTTGACATCAATGACAACCAACCTTAATCAACAATCTCCCCCTTTGGCATTGATGGTAACTCTCTGATGAAATACTTAAATCATATCACTCATGCTCCCCCTGGAACCATGCCTCTATCCTCTGCATTTGATAAATTTCCTCCCCCTAGAACCATGTCTCTGTCCTCTGCATCTGATAAATCTCTCCCACTTTGTCATCAATGGAAAATGTATCTTTCCATCCAGGGATGATCCCCCAGACTGAATTGTCCTCTTATGGTGCTTCCTCATGTACATCTAAGGCATATAAGATAAACATTCAAAAAGCATTCATTTTGTAGTAGAAATAACTCCAAGTCTTTGGCGAAGATATTCAAAGGCTTCCCGTGGAAGTGGTTTTGTAAAGATGTTTACCACTTGTTCTTTTGTGCCCACATACTCAACTTTGATGTTCTTTTATGCAACCTGTTTCTGTAGAAAGTGATACTTGATTGGAATGTGCTTCGTCTTGGACCACATCACCGATTTTTTTGAGATACTGATGGCGCTTTTATTATCACAATATATTGGAATGGGCTCATCATACTCAACCTGTATATCTATCAAAGTTTGCTTCATCCAAAGAACCTATGTACAACATGTTGCTGTTGCAATATACTCTGCCTTGGTTGTAGATAGAGACACTGATGATTGTTTCTTGCTTAGCCATGATACTAAACACTCACTCAAGTGGAATGCTGCTCCACTGGTGCTTCGTCGATCATCAATACAACCTGCCCAATTTGCGTCTATGTAGGCAATTAGTGATAGACCCTTTCCTTTTGGATACCATAGCCCAAACTCTTATGTTCCTTTGAGATATATGAAAATTCTCTTCATTGCTAATACATGTGATTCCTTTGGTGCTGCTTGAAATCGTGCCACCTGTCCAACTTCCTGCATTACATCTAGTCTGGATGTTGTCACATACAATAGTCTACCAATCATTGACCTGTATTGCCTTTGATCTGTAGACTTCCAATCATCATCTTTTCTCAACCTGCAACTGGTTTGCATCAGAATGATAACTAGTTTGCAATCTTCCATTCCGAACCTCTTTAGCATTTCTATGATATACTTGGTTTGAGAAATAAAAATTCCTTGGTTGCTTTGACGTATCTGGAGTCCCAGAAAGAAGAATAGTTCTCCAAGTAGCGACATTTCGAATTCCTTTTGCATATGTTTTGCAAATTCCTGGTTTAACCTGTCATCATCACTACCAAAAATAATATCATAAACATAAACTTCAATTAATAAAATATTACCTTGACTTACCTTGATGCAAAGGTTGTCATCTGCACTTCCTTTTCTGAACCCTGCCTGCTGCAAATACTTATCCAATCTAGAGTATTGTTTTAGGATAAATCCGTAAGTGCGGACACAAACCGATCTCCCTAGATCCACCTGGATCTAGAACAAAACATGACAGAATATACCGCTTTCCCTAGATCTAAAGTATTGAATGGACAAGAGAAAAAGGATGATGTACTTACTTTATAAAATCTCTCCTTATCTCTGTTGATCCTCGCTCT
>JASDQU010737977.1:396095-409777 GCA_032191745.1 Picea mariana
ACCACACACCCCCTCAAAGTACAATGCATAAAAAATGAAGAAGGAACAAATGTAGTTTCTAAGCAATTGTGTCTTTCACTCTAAGATGATCACACGTGAAGTGGAACTTCTGCTCAATAAATGTCTTGGTAAATATTTATGCAATATGTTCGGTGTATGGAAAGTACTGCAAATTGATGATCCTATCAAGTACCATCTCTCTGATGTAATGCATATGGATATCAATGTGTTTGTTCCACTGTCACTGCACTGAGTCTTTGCAAAACTTGAGAGTACTTTAATTGTCACACCAAATGAAATTCGGACGATGAAACTGGATTCCAAGCTCAATGAAGAAGTTATGAATTCAAAGTGCCTAAATAGTAACATTGATTGCTCCTCTGTACTCAACCTATGCTGACAATAGAGAAATAACATATTGTTTTTTTCTCAACCAACAGATGGGACCAAAACCCAAATTAAGCATGTACCTAGAAGTGGACTTGCGATATGTTTTATCATCATCCCAATCAGAATCAGTGAAGCCCATGAGATCCAATGCACAACCTGTTGCATAGTGGATCCCATAACGTATGGTGCCTTGAACATGTATGAGGATATGCTTGGAATTATTCTAGTGTAGCTCATCTGGCTCTTGCATGTACCTGGAAATTTCCCCTATTCCATATGAGAGATCCAGTCGGGTGTAAGTGATATATAGAAGGCTCCGCTCCATCCTTAAGATGTACCCCAGAGAGAAAGGGTGTGCTTATTGACTTGCAATCGATCATATGGAATATAACCAAGATATCCCTGACATACTCAGTCTAAGATAGCTTGTTTCCTGAACCATCCTGATTGATATCGAGACCAAGGAAATAGTGCAATGGACCCATGTCCATCATATAAAAACTGTTGTGCATAATGTCTTTGACTACAACAATTTATGAGGCCAAACTTCCTATGACTAGGAGGTCATCAACATAGAGAACCAAGAACAACAAGGATATTGAGGTTCTCAACATGTAGACATCCAAATTTGATTTGCATATAACAAAATGATGAGAAATCAAGTAGGCATCCATCTTCTTATACCATGATCTAGGTGCCTTCTTGAGGCCATATAGTGATTTTTTCATTCGACATACTAAGGATGAATTTTGTATGAACTTTTAGGGTCGCTCTAAGTAAATATCCTTGGAGATATCCCCATGAAGAAAGGAATTTTTCATGTCCATCTAGTGAACTTCCCACCCCTTGGCTATTGCAATGGAAAGGTCCAATCTGATGGAGTCCATCTTTTCTAAGGGAGAAAAGGTCTCATCATAGTCTATCCCATGGATCTACTAAAAACCTTTAGAAACCAGTCTTCCTTATACATGCTCACATGTTTGTATGATGCCTTCTTGGTCTTGTAGACCCATCTGCATATGAAAATATTCATGTCTAAAGGAAGTGGAACCATATCCCAAGTCTAGTTCTCAAGGAGAGATTTGTACTCCTCATGCATAGTAGCTTCCCAGAAGGGATTCCCTGTAGCCTCTGCATAGATCTGTGGATTTGAAGATAAAACCATATAACAATGCAGGAGAATTACTAGTTTGGTAGCTATGAGTGCATGAGGAGGATCCTAAAACGAATACCTTGTCCTCCTTTGATCTGTTGGATCCCCCAAAAGGTCTCTTGTTTCTTGTAGGGTGGTTTGTTCCCACTTAGGAATCAGTGGTGAATCAACATCTACATGCTCATCACCATATGAATCATATTAGGACCCCAAATATAAACCATGATCTGAGTGATTGGACTCATCATGATTGATGTCTGGTGCAGTCAATGGTACAAAGGTATCTTCATGTGGCTCTGATGGTTCATGCAAGGGAGTTTACTCAAAATGAACACTACACTCAATGATGATCCTGTCAATAGAGGGATCAAGTAACATGTAACCCTTCACACCATTTGGATATCCTACAAATATTCATGTGGTACTATGCGGATCTAATGTTTTCCATGGTACACAAGCCCATGCACACGATCCAAATATTCAAAAGTGGGTGACTTCCGGTTTTCTACCAGTACTCCATGCCTCAAAAGGAGTTTGGTCCTTGACATATCTATGAGGAGATGTGTTTTGAATGTGGTTAGCATATTTAAGTGCCTCAAACCAAAGCTTGGGAATTAGAGATCTTGCATGTGATATGTAAGTGGCCACCTCCTTGAGGGATCTGTTCTTCAGCTCAGCTACTCCATTCTACTACGGAGTGTAAGGTACTATGTGCTGCAACTATATAACTTCCTATGAACAAAGATGTTGGACATCTAAGTTCACATATTCCCCCCCATTGTCCGTGTGAAGGATTTTGAATTTTCTCCTGAGATGAGTCTCTACATGTGCTTTGAAGTCTTTGATATGCTCAAAGAATTTTGAATTATTCCTGATAAAATAAAACCAAGTGTATCATGAGAAATAATGAATAAATGTAAGCATGTGCCTCACTTTGTTGATGGAAATATGTAGAAAGGGTCTCATCAAATCATTGTGGATAAGTTCAAAAGGAGAGGAGGCCCTCCAATCCTTCCCTTTCTCAAAATTCTCTTGAGGATGTTTCCTAAGAACTCATCCTTGAAAAACTCCTTTTGAAAAGTGTATGTTGGGCAAGTCGATGACCATATCTTCTTTGCATAGTTGCTACATCTATTTGAAGTTTAGATGGAAAAGTATCTCGTGCCATAATCTACTAGTATCATCAACATGCCTTAGTAGTAAAGAAGAATCAGATTTAGCACTAACTTTACTGAAAGTATACAAATGAGATAGGTTGTTTATGTCACCAACAAAAATCGTGGAGTTATCATTCATATCAGATATGGTTACAAAATCAGGTGTGAAGTCCACCCTTTTTCCTATAATAGAACGTGTTATCTGATAAATAGAGAGAAGATCTACAGAGTGTTTTGTAACATGCAATATGTTATAAAAACTTATGTGTTGGAGTTCTACTCTCTCTTGGCCAATGACCTCAACTGGGGTATCATCTCACATGAGGATGGGAGTATCTGTGCATGCATAAATATAAGATAAAACATTTTTTGTTTCTTCCATATGATGGGATGTGCATGGATCTAATATCCATACATCAGGATAAGATTTAATGGCAATCAATTCATGATATTTGCCTCATTTCGGTGGTGCTTGATCTTTTGACTCCTTCTTGGCATATTTGAGAATGTGATCCCCAAGGTTTTTCTTTTGAATAATATGTTCCATTAGATAAATATGTTTCTTCATCCATGCTGATTCAAGATGATAGACGTGGTTGTAGTAACTATGTTTTTTCTTCCCTTTCTTTTCTTTTCCACCTCTAGAACCTGAACATTCATCGAAGGGTTTGGAGTACCCTACCTTATTTGGATCTTCATTCACCTTTCCCTTGAGTTTTTGCTTTGAATTTGAATTGAAAGTGTTGTTTCTATAATGCAAAACAAGTGCATGTGCATGAGATTATCTTACTCATGTGTGAGGGATTCAATAAATTGATCCAATGTCGGAATTTTCCAGGTTTCTCCTGAAGTGAATCTACTTGTATGGAACGATGATAAAAAAACAACATAATCTTGACCAAGTTTTTCCAAGATAGAAAGGATTAATTGATTATGTTGAATGGATTTGTCTATTCCACATATCTTTAGATGAAGGAAGAGGGACTTGAAAATTGTAAATAAGTATTGGATTTTATCAAAATTCCTTGGATCTAAGGAATTCAGCTCGACCTTGAACATATGGCCTCACATTTTTTCTGTTTACCAAAGCGATCCTTCAACTTTGTCCAAATCTCATCTGGTGTGGTACAAGCTTCAATGCAAAACAAAATCTTGGGGGACATAAACAAACAAATGAGGTCATAGGCATCATCCATGCGGTTGAGATACCTATTATTCTCGATAGTAGAAGTTGGCTCCACCTCTCTAGCCATGGTAATCCAATACAAGACTCTGCATTTGAGTTAATGCATAATTTTTAGCTTCCACGCGAAGTAGTTATGAGGCATGAGAAGCATTATTGGTGAGTAATCCATATTTTCTAATTGCATATTCCTCATGTACCTAAAAATAGAAATGATTATGCGCTTTCTCCTAGAAATCAAGGCTCTGATACCATGTGAAGTTTTCACAGTGAACCTAGCTAGTAGAAAAGTCACACAAACTTGTGAGAGAGAGAAGAGAGGAGAGAAAAAGAATGAATTGTATTAACTATTTTAGTAAAATGGTAAAATACACATGATATAATCTACATTTCTAATTGAATGTACCATAGTAGTTATCTAGAGAAATCTAGACACCCATTGACAGAAACCAAAGTAATTTGCCACCTAGTCCTAGTTAATGAGTCCATGCAATCATCAATTAACTAAGTCACACATGTGGAAGTGAGAGAAACACATGAAATAAAAATATATGCACTCTCTTTGCCACATGCATGAGATATGTGCACTCCTAATGAGGAAATCGATGTGAACATGCAATTGTTTGTGATAAAACTGAGGTTTCCATGCATGAGTGACTTCCACTAGTTTAATTGAGGTGTAACTGACTCTAAACTAAAGAAAGAAGGCACCCTATTTTTCAGGGTGTGCCCTAATTTATAGGGAAATATTCTCAAGAGAGAACATTCTTATCTATGGAAGTGACCTCAACATTGGACTATCAACCTTAGGAAAATTATTACCTAGGTGAGTGTGTAATATCTCCAATGCGACAGAGCCTCCACCTAGGTGCCAATTCCATCTTGGAGTGATTTGTTTACTAAGTTTAATAATGAATACTACCTTGATTCAAACCCCCATAGTAACCTTGAACTCAAGGTAGTAGATGATACTATTTTCCCATCAATTAAGAAATATCTACTACACTATGTAGTCTCAATAGCCCCAGTTATGCCATGCATGGAATTGGTAAAATGGGTTATCAGTCACATTGATGCCCCAAATTGTAATATTTTCAATGAAAAGGGATAATGTATTAGCTATTTCCTCCCTCAATATGTGAGTACCTATTATAAATTCCCCAAAATTGACGAGTCTCTCACCAAAGAATTTTTAATTGCCTTCTATGAGAAGTACGACACTAGAAGAATAGTGGGAAACTAGTGGAAGGAGGATAAAAAAAAAATTCATTAGATTCTTAGGGAGATATGCCATCACTGATCTGAGATAACCCTACATGTATTCCATGGTTCTTCTCTGCATATTGTATGGGGAAAGATATTTTTCGCAATTTTTTGAAGCTTGGTTTCCATTGGTATGCCATGTAATTATGCGGGGGAGAAGGTTTAATTGGGAAGGTATTATTTCCAAGAAACTTATCCTAAGGATTAGTCAAGCCCAGTCACCATAGCCTAGAACTCACCTTGCATTTCACATGGTATATTTCGTCTTGGATGTATTGTGTGCCCAAAATACCTTCCCAGGTTTTTCACTCAGCTGGTAGGTCTCTAAGCTCCCAATATATGTGTATTTCATCATGTTATAGGAGAAAAAGTATAAGAAGTTTTATTCCTATATTTATGACTTCTTCGTGGCTAGGATCGAATTTTTGATCTCTGGAAAAGAATTCCCTAGGTTTTCCAAGAAAGAAAAAAATATACTGACACGCATAGGAAATTGGTATCTAAAGGAGAAACACACATACATTCAGATTTATGGGGCCACCAGTCCACCTCACATGTTTCCAATTTATGTACTTCATAGGCTTGCGGTTGGAGAAATATTCTACAAGTCTATTATGTAGGGATCCAATTCCTTTTTAGTAAAGGAAAATAAGATTATTTTCATCCCTTATGGTTTCCAAGTGGGATATTATGTAGTAAAGGATGCATAGAAAGAGGGACATGCACATATAGAATATAGATTCATCACTGGTAGATTTAGGAAGAATGGCCCCAAGGGTTTGGTTCTTAGGCATGTTGAATGGGTATCCTTAATTTGGCCATATTCTCATGAGAAATGTAAAGAGGAGTTGTTCACTGAGGATTCCTAAGACTGGCAGGAGATAGAAAAGAGGAAATCTAACCTGAAAATAACTATTTTTTCCTCCCTATATCTTGCGGAAAAAATCAAAACGGTCAATCAAGGAGCCTCTTCAAACAAGGAATCTTACAAAAAGAAAAAGGAAGAAGAAGAGCAGATTAAGGCAAGGAAGGAGAAAGAATCCTAGAAAATAGACAATGAAAAGATTCAGAAAGAGCAAGAAGAAGAAAGTAGGTTGTAGGAAGAACAGAGAAAAAAGGATGAGGAGCATGCAACTCAGAAATTGCTTACAAAATAAAGAAAGAAGGTAGAAAAGGAACAAAGGAAAAAATAGTACATAGAAAAGAGGGAAAAGGACCAAGAGGGAAAGGATTTTCTATAAGAAGAGGAGTTATGAAAAAAACAAGAATAAGAACAAGTCGATGAGCTAAGAAGAATTCAAGAAGAAGAAGAAAAAAAAAAGAAGAAACAAGAGTTGGATCAGATAGAGAAATAAAAGGATGAACATGAGTAGGACCTCAAGAAAAATCAAGGAAAGTTTACCACTGTGGTGAAGCCTACTAATGTGATTGATTTGACAAAGGATGAGGAATACGTGATCAATTATATCATCCCCATCATAAATTAAAGTAAAAATAAAGATGAACCCCCAACAAACCTAGTGGGAGAAAAGAAAGTCGTAACATTCAATGACAACAATGAGAAGGATACTCACTCAGACAAAGAAGAAACCTCAAAAGCTAGCAATGAACAAGGTAAAGGTCCACTTGGTGGATAAGAATCAAAGGTACTCTTTCCTAGAAGCTAGGGATGAGACACAGATGTTCAAGACACTCATCCAAATAAAGATGGTGGGAAAATACATAATGCAAACAATGGAAATGGTACAGGTGTTGGGGATGCATAAAACAATTAGGAAAACAAGGAAGACATCAAAACTACTCTCGAGCAAACTCTAGACAAGGATAGTGATCTTATTAGATGGATCATTAGTTGAGGGGGACAAGAAAGGAGAAGATACTCAAGATAAACCCCAAGATACTTCCACATATGAAGCCAAGCCTAGTGAACAAGACAAAAATTAAGACAAGGACTCCCTAAGAAAAGAGAAAACTCAAGTTCCTATCTCAGAAATTTTTTATACTCCTGGAAGTGTAAGTAACATCATGTCTTGGGTTGATCATCCCATCCCTCAACCAGTGGAGGGAGTGGTTGATTTAGATTATTTCACTTATGAAAAAAAGAGGATATCTATTGTAAGAAGGACTCAAAGGAAGAGAAAGATTACACTAGACAACAATGTATTATTCACCTCTAAGGAGGTAATTATAGATACCAAAAAGGAAAATATGATTCATCTCTTTTCAACAAGTTTGTCCATCTACGATGCCTCACTGGAAAAAGTAGTAGCAGAAGAAAGATAACTGGAGTAAGACAGAGAATAAGTGGCCTCCCTCAAGCATCAAGTACAATATTACCAAGAAGCTAGAGGGGTGGCAAACTTGAAGAAATACTTGTTGGAGTAGCATGACAAGCGCCTTAAGGTACATGATGATTTTCTTATGAAAACAATGGCTCTACAAGAGGAATACTTTTTGTTCAACATTACATACAAGGGGGTGTTTAGGTGGGCCTAAAAGGGGGCCATAACGTTGGATAGAGTCGATTTCCTCAGAGAAGTACAAAGAAATAAGGGAGTTGAAGAACACAACATAGAAATATTGTCCGATGAGAAGATATATTAGATGCATTCGACTGCAAAGAACTGGGAAAATATCGTCGAAGAGTTGAAAGATAAATTCGAAGAAGAGTAAGAGAAATGTAATATTGTGTGGGAGAAAGTGAATTAGATTATGACCGACCATCGATTTCCAACCTTCGGTTCTCCTATTGATTTTCGACTGATAGAAAAGGTATTGACAAGTTTACAAAGGGAAGCCAACAAGTACAAGGACAAGGTCAATAAGATAATTGTAGCGAAAAAGGGACACGTGCAGAGGTATTTCATCAGTTAGATTAAGATCATTGATTGGTTGGAATAGTTAACCAACCAATTTTGGAACAACAAGCATGCGTTGAGCATGCCAATGGACCAACACCATTTTTTGTATGGGGACAATTGTGCTAAGATTTTCTCTTAGTGGGACAAATATCTGGATGAGCACACGAGTCCCAGAAATCCCAAATCACCTTGAGTCATCTTGACTAAATTTGTTGTCTATTTATTTTTAGCCACCAAATTGATATTTTTAGTTTGTAAAAGTTTGTATAAATAAAAGGGTTCGCCCCATAGTTAAGAACCTTTGGAAAAACAATTTTTGGATCATTGTATTGAAGAACTATTTTTTGCAATTAATAGAGAAGCTCCTCTGGAGCCCAAAAGTTGGATTGAACCATTTTGTGTTTGGCGATCAGAGAGTGGATTTTTCTACGCTCAATTTTCATGTTAATAATGTATAGTAATATTTTCCTTTTTTTCCAAGTTATATTGTTAATCCTGGATGCTACCATTGTCGATTTCACATATTATTTAGATATGTATCTCAGTAAGTGCTTGGCTTTATTTTGATGATCAATTATTCTATAATTATTTCATGATAATTGACAAGTTTAAAATTGAACATTTATGTGCATGTTAGATAGCTTTTTATTATATCTTTCCAGGAACTGTTTCTCAGAGATTTATAAATCAGTTGATTCATTCATTCTATATTTATATTTCTTCTGAAAAGTTATATTTAAGACAAAAGTTTCATGTTTACATTCTTTACATATTTCTTTTAAGTGATCAATTATCATAATTGTTTCTTTGAAGCCGCATGAAATTGCTATCATTCCTTACCCGAGAGGTTATCCCCTTGAGCAATCCTTTGTAATGTTTAGTGATTTTGTTTCATACATACACAAAACCAATTCCCCAAAAATAGAAAGAGAATAAAAGAGAGAAATTTGATAACTCTTAAATCCCATTGAATGTTTTCAGGCCATTATTTAGAGGATTATTCCATACCAAACAAGGAAGAGTCTAATTGTGCCTCATCCTCGGGTGAAACCCACCCGTTGATTTAAAGGGAATCCAACCTTGTCAACACTGCAACATGCTTGATCTTGTAGAGCTACCTGGAACTCACAACTAACTTCCCCTCCAATATCAACACTATGTCCCAAACATCATTCCTCGTGATAGAGGTGTACTCCTCCACCATGGCATCTCACCAAACCTGTCAATCTTCCACTTCCTCAAAATTGGAAGGCTTAACATCAAATATGCTACTCATAAGCATCATATAGTTAGGAAACTTCTTGTGAGGCCTTCTCTCCATGAATAAACTCATAGGATCCTCTCATGCATCCCTCGATGTCTATAATAACCACCTAGGTCTCCTAACATAATTGGAAGAGGATAATTCCCCCTTCCCACCTGAAGTCTGACTTCCTTAAATGGAATCTACTAAGTGCTTCTCATCCTTCAGAGCCTCCCTCTCCTCATCCTTTGATACTAACGATGACTCTTGATATTTCCTAAATGTCAAGTTCTCCTCAAACTTAACATCTCTACTCACAACTATCTTCTGTTGCGTTGATATGAAGATCCTATAATCCTTTGATGTCTCAATGTACCCCAGAAATATACCCTTTGGTCCTGAAGACTCCATATTCATCCTCTTCTCCATAGATACAACAATGTGTATTGAACAACTAAAGATCCTCAAATTTCGTATCTCTGGCTTTACTCTTGATAATTCCTTTTCCAGAATCTTGTTCCCCAATATCTTGTGAGGACTCCTATTCTTCACACATATTTTTGTGTTACATGCCTCTACCCAAATAAATATAAGAATATTTTAGTCATGTATCATAGCCAAGTGTAAAAATTGATGATGAACTCGTTCTTTCTCTCCATAACCCCATTCTGCTAAGGGTTCTATGAGACTGTCAACTCTCTCTTGATCCCTGCCTCCTTGTAAAAATCCTTGAATTCATTGGAGGTGTACTCTTCCCTATTATTTGACCTCAATACTTTGATCTTATTCTCTGTGTGATTCTCTACTTGAGCCTTGAACTCCTAAAACTGAATAAATACCTCATACTTAGTCTTCATAAAGAAGATCTAGGTTTTCCTGGAAACTTCATCAATGAATGTCACATAATATGATGCTCCTTGAACTAATTCTATTGAAATTGGTCCACTCCCATCTTAATGTATAATATCCAAAATCCCCTTGTTCCTACTCTTGTTTCATGGAAAAACAACCTTGGTTTTTTTTCCAAGTGCACACCCTACTGCTCAACACTGAAATATGATAGACTAGTGACAATCTCCCTCAGAATAGGAAGTGCCCTGTAGTGTAGGTTTCCCAACCTTCTGTTCCATATCTCACATAGTTTATCATTGTCATGTACCAAATATTGAACACGATTATCTTTAAACCTATATAATTTACCCTCTCTAACCCCAATGATCATTGTTGTGTCTGAGCTAGCTCCTTTTGGATGTATGAGTACCTCCCCTCTTTGAAAAGTAATGGAAAAACCCATGTCCTCCATAGATGATACTGAGAGAAATTTTTTCCTAAGTCCTGGTAAATAAAGAACATCATGGGCATCAAACAAACCTCATGACTCGATTCATAACAAAATGGTTCCCTCACCTTTCATTGTATACTTCGCATCATCACCAAGCTCCACATGGATCCATGAGTCCTTATTCGTCAAAATTATAAATAGCTCTTGTGCATTTGTCATATGATGAGATTCACCATTTTCCAAGTACCACACACTCCTAGTAGTTGTGTTGATGAAAAGGAAAGAAATTAGAGATAAATCACTATTGAAATTCGCATCAAACTCATCCAATTGAATTTCCGCAGATGTTGTTACCTACTGTGGTTTTATTCCTTTCTTCTTCTCTGGAGACTGAGATGCATAATGTCCATTCTTATGGCATGTGAAGCACTTGATTTTACTCAAGTCCTTCTTCTTCCCTGGTTGTGAAGTACCTCCATCATTGTTACCCTTATTGTTGGGAACCTTTACTTTTCCCTTTCTTGTCTTACTAACAAGGGCTAGGTTCTCATCACTACCTCCTTTCTTGTTTCCTTTAGACTCCTCCCTAGTTTCTTCCCAGATACAATCGTTCCATAGCCTTCTCCAATATGGGATATTTTCCTGAGAAAAAACTCCTTTGACAAATGGTTCCCAAGACTTTGAGAAACCATTAAGTGCCACATTTACAAGTTCTGCATCATTCACTTTCTCCCCAATAGATACAAATTGATCATGTAACTGAGTGATCCTCATGAAGTATCTGGTAAGATTGTCAGAACTAGACATCTACACCAATATGAGTTTATTTCTTAATATCATCTTCCTATTCAAGTTGTCTCTCTGGAATAAACCTATTGGGGCATCAAATATCTCCTCAGTCATCTTCTTCCCGGACAAGTGAGGAATCAACTAATATTTTATTGCACCCAATATTACCCTCTGAGATTTAATCTCCTTCTTCTTGTGAGCCTCCAAAGCTAGTAATCTATCAGTGGAGAAACTAATTTTTCGAAAATATCCCAAAGATCAAATTCCTTCAAAACTAAAGTAACTCTTACTTTCCAAGATAGGAAGTTGGATGCTCTATCTAATATGTCTTCAAAACTCATACTTGTTGCTACCATCCCTTAGACCTGATAATATATTGTTGAAACTGCCCCTATAATTACCTATACAATCTTGTATGCACTTGTTACTACTACAACCTGCATATGTATGCACCTTTTTCTACTAAAACTCATGTTTTTCTTTAGTATGAATGTTTTGCTGAAATTCATTCTTCAATTTTTGATTATTGGTTATGGATCTGCTGAGATATCCTTGCAAATATAACATATTTGATGCTAACTATTGTGGATCCGAAATTTGGCTCCCTCTCAACGTGAAAGCTTTGATACTATGTTAACTTTCTAATCCCTGGACCTAGGTAAATTTCTTACCAGTGATTTCCTTGTTGTAAATCAAATTAGAATCTTATATAACAAAATACACTTGCTGGAATAATCAAATGAAATAAATAGTGGAAGCAATACTCGAAAAAAAAATCACATACACAATACACAAAGATATTTGTTCGATCAACTAAGCTTATCATTCAAATAATTTCAAAGATTATAAGGGATCCCTTATTGGGAAAATGGCCCATTGAGAAATACATAAAACTTTAGACAACACCTGCAAACCCTAGCAAATCCTACATCGCTATATGATTCCATACTTTCATAATTTTTTAGGTGTATGTGACATTCCTTAAAAAAACCCATGTATATGTGCATGCCTCCTCTGAAACCCACATACACATGCACCCAGACTGTATAGAAAAATCCATACAATGTGACTCTATTTTTGTGGCTCCAATATGTTGGAACTCCTCATGACTGCCCTTGTTCTCTCTTCTCCCTGCCCTATACTAATATCTAAATGAAAATTATTCTCCACCTATCGTACATCTCCCTAATAAAAATCCATTCTCTGCTCTTTGTTTCAAGTTATCTCGTCTCCTCCTTTACCCTAGCCTTTCTTTTAAAATATTAAGTTATGACCTATCCCTAATCTCCAAAGTGATTGATGCTTGAGATGAAATCTCACCTCACTTAAAATTAATGGCTAAGATTTAATTCACTACTACTAATAACTTTAGAATTTCATTAAATAAACTCAATTAATAAATCTAATCACTTTACTTCAATAATTCTTTAATTAAAGTAAATTACCAAGGTATAAGGTTTTGAACAACTTCCACATGTCTAGGAACTTAGACGTGTGTGAAATTAGCTATCTGATGCTACAAACATCAACATATTAATCATTGGTAGTTCAGACTCAATTATTGTTGCATTCAAGAATGCATTACATGAAAAGTTTTCAATGTTTGACATGTGTTCATTACACTTCTTCCTTGGTCTTGAAATCATCTAGGATGATTCAGGAATCAATTTTTCATAGGAAAATTATGCTAGAGATATCCTAGTTCGGTTCAACATGACCGATTGTAAACCAACAACCACACCTTTTTTATCAGAGGTCAAGTTCAACGATGGCAGGGATACACATTGGTGGATTACACCAAGTATAGAAAACTAGTGGGGAGCCTTGTTTACCTCACTCACTCCCATTAAGATATCTTATATGTACTAGGAAAAAATCCCAAGTAAATGCAGGAGTCACATGAACTACAATGGAGAGATGCCAAGAACATCCTCTGATATGTAAAGGGTATTACCAACCATGGGATTCATTATGAAATAGGTTGTACATTGGACCTCATTGGCTATATAGATTCAGATTAGGCTAACGATAACATAGATCACAAGTCCACTTCATGATATGTTCTTAGTTTGGGATCTAGTCCCATTTGTTGGTTGAGTAAAAACAAATCAGTGATTGCTTTATCATTAGTAGAGGCCAAGTATAAAGGAGCGGTCAACATTACCATTCCTGAACTTTGGATACAAAACTTCCTCATTGATCTTGGTATCTAGTTCCATTGTCTGACTATCATTTGTTGTGACAAACAAAGCACATTGAAGTTTTGCAGAGACCTAGTGCAGCGGCATAGAACAAAACACATTGATATCCACATGCATTACATCAAAGAGTTCATTCATTATGGGATCATTGACTTGCAGT
>JASDQU010737977.1:409824-420191 GCA_032191745.1 Picea mariana
TGAAGGACACAACTCCTTAGCAATTGTCTTTATTTTTCAAAATTGTATTTTGAGGGGCAGGGTTTCCCTTTTACCTCTTTTAAAGTTTTCATTTTACGTAGATGCATTGTAAAATGTGTACCCAACATGGCTTCTTACCAAGACCCATTCATTGTGTACTCCCTAGCAGTGTTCAGGGGGGTTATTGGAGATATTACACACCCACCTAGTATTTATTTTCCTAAATTTATTATTCTATGTTTAGGGCATCCTGGTAAGAGATATTCTCCCCTAGATGAGGTTGTGACCTCCTCTTCAAATATTACTCATTTGTACATCAGTTAAACTAGTGGATTCAAGTCTTTCTTTGAAACCTCGGTATTATCCCCAAGTGTTTCATGCTCACCTTGGGATCATCACCAAGAGGACACACTCACCTTGGGATCATCACCAAGAGGGCACACTTGACATGAATGAGGCTTGGAGGGTGCACCACATGTGTATGCATGTCATCCTATCCACTCCACTTGTCTAGACTAGTTAACTAATGACTACATGGTTGGTTAACTAGGACTAGGTGGTAGTTCACTCTTGTTTATGTCAGTGTGTGTCCACACTTATCTAGATATCACTACTATGGTGCATTAGTTCATCCATGTAGAGTATATCAGTTTTAATTTTTCATTCTCTTGGTGTGGAATAAAAGTCTTTCATTCTTTCTCCAATTCTACTCTCAACTTTGCAAGTTTGTTGTTCATTGTTTCTAGCTAGATTTTCTATGCAGGTTTAAACCCAATTTCACACTCTTAGTACATTACATGGTTGTGGGTGAACAAAATGTTATAATACTCTTTGGGAAAATAATATGAATATCACAACTACTCAAAGGTCAAAGAATTAAAGCGGTGGTCGATATAATTCTCAATCGCCAAAGACATTGACCAAAAAAGACAAACAAAAACTATTGTGGGTGCATTCATAACTTTAAGGGGGTATGGTTGTGTGTCCAATTAATTAAACAATATTTAATCAATGATAGCTCAAGTTGTGGAGTGATGTTGAATGGTTGTACATGAACCATCATGATTTAATTAAAAAAATCACTGCCATCCAATGAGCACATTAACCCAACATTCCTATAGGTGAATAAGAGTTTTGTAGGAATTGAACTGTGGTTAGGCTTGGTGATAGATTTCTATACACAATGTTTAACAAAAATTAATTGAGTGATTTTGAATAGCAATCAATCCAATGAATAATATTTATGTATGTGTATCTAAATTAGTACAAATACACACATTATTCTTGAATTGAAGCAAGCAATATAAAATCAAACACATAAAAATGAATTCACACCATAAGATAGATGTTTTTTAACCCTATAAACCCAAATGGGAAAATGATCCATATTTGGGATTTTATTATTTCTTAGAAAATTATTATAAAGGGTGGTATGTGCACTCTCAATTGTGATTTTGATGCATTGTTACTCATTAGCAGTCTTTTTTCGATGGCTTTGGATCATATACAATCTTCTTCTCATGCATGGATAGGTTCACTACCTTCTTCATCCTTTGATCTTCAAATAGATTTCCTCTTTGAGATATACTCTTTTGTTGTTTCCCTTCTTCTACCTAAGCTTCGATTCTCCATTAAGTTCTCTCATCTCTTCATCAAACAAGGCATTCTCTCTTATGGATTTGCCTTTGAAGACCAACCATCAAGGTGATTTTTTTCATCTTCTTGAGGCCTTTTGGCCTTTTATCTTCATGTTGTTTACTAATTTAAAACTTTTCCTAATTTTAATTTAGAAAGTATGGACGCAGAAATATTTCATATCCATTTCGGATCAATGTCATTACTATTTGTAACATCAATATTAACAACAATTGTCATGAAGGACGCTTTAGTTGACTTCATTTTTATCTATTTTTTAAATTTAATATAAAAATTTAGAAATATTTTCATGATTTAATAGAATATTTAATCAAACAAATTGGTGTACTAAATTAATCAAATATGACTTAAGATTGTTATCATGATTTAATATACAATATGTTATCATTATTTATAACATTAATATTAAAAATGATTATATGTTTTTGGAATTACAATTCAAATTAAATGACTTCATATAGCTAGATTTAAACATTATGTGGCATCTCAAATTTAAATGATTGATACATTTCAAAATTAATTTAAAATCTAAGAAGTCATCAATAATGTTAATCATTAACACACACATAATACATTTTATAAATCAAACCACATCATATAAAAATACATAATATACATGAAAAACAATGTCAAAATCAATATATAATTCAAATATACATCTCAAGTCAAATATACATTGCAACAATATGTATACATGTCTACTAATGCTAGGTTTTCCACTAGAGCCAAAGGAATTAGTACCTCTACTACATAATAATGTAGCTATAGTTTGATATAGATCTCTAGGATCTATTTTAATTAATAAAATCATACTATATTTAGGAATAGTTGTTGGTCCAATAAGTGGAACAGTAGGTAGATTGGTGGATGGATTAGTGGTTGCATTGGTAGGAGAAATTGGTGGTGCGGGTGGAGGTGGGGGGGGGGGTGAATGGTGTAGGAAGAGAGTAGATGAGTAGCATCCTCAAATGTATATTCATCTGAAATTTATGAAAGTAGATGAATAATATGGATGAGCGAAGGGGAAGATATGTGTCCCATTTAATGCTACGACAATGATCCAAAGTAATAAAAAACGATCATAAAATAATAGCAAACTATGCTTGATTAATTTGGGCCTATGAAATAGACTATCTACATAATACATCATAGGAAAATTGATTAGTAATATGTTATCCATTAGTGGTATGGTGTTTTAGTGTTTTGATGATAAGGCATAAGCACCTAATCTCCTTTAACCCCAAAGAATGCAATCTCAGTTGGCCCCTAGTGACCTAGAAGTCGTTGGGATCAATAAAATCCAAATTAACATATCTTTTCACATGTGAAAATTGAATCTCTCTTGCAACACTAGATGAAAAATTATGGAGATGGGGAAATCTCCCCCCCCCCTACTACTTATCCTAGTGATGAGATAAAAATCATCCTTTCTAGTTTGGCACCATAGATCATAGCCAACCTTGAAGGCATGCCTACCATGATCTTAGCAACAGATCAACTACAACACTAAGTTTATGTTTCCCTTACAAGGATTATCCTTCTCATAAAAATTTAGGAGGCCAACCTCCCTCAAAAGGAAATGACTCTGATGTGTAATAGGAATATCAAGAAGCATATCCCTCTCTCTCCTAGGCTCCCATATATGCAAAAAGATATATGGGTCAACCTATTGCTAGTGTGGTCATCCTTGATTCACATATAGTGAATGTGATATTGAATCCCACCAGTGAACCATAATGGTTTAGGTGCACTGGACAAAAAAATCCACTAAAACCTCCACCCCCTCACCTCCACTAGAAACTTTCACTAAAAACATAGAAAGGAGAAGTGGTTCTACTAAAAACTTTGCTAATTTGTGTTTTCCTTGTGATGGTACCATGACCCTGCAAAGTATAATATAAAGGTTGTTGTATCCTCCTACATACTTTTTCACATTTTGATATGATTGTACTTTTGGGTGACAAATCCACCTACCATAACAATGTCCAACAATGTGCATATAACCATATATATACAATTTTTTATGATATCAACATGTATGTAAAAACAATGTGGATTACATGAATGAATGTGTCTTTCATTTTAATGTAGATTAATTAATTTGGTAATATAAGGCTTTCAATAAAAATGGCATAGGTTAGAACTAAGACAGACTTTCCATAAACATGTGGGATTAATATGGAGAGGGAATATGACAACCTTGTACTCAAAAGAGACCTAGAGGATGAAAACAGTGTATACGAAATCAAAGTATGAATCATAAAATACCTCTTTGATATATATCTTGGAGGAAGAAAGAAAAGGATCAAACACAAAATATGACTCTGATCTTAAAGGAGGGTTATCAAGAAAAGGGGAGCCAATGGAGCATGTATACAACAAAGACCAAATGTTCAACCTTAGTGCATATTTTGGGACCAAATAAAAAGCATGGGGGGCTTACTTTAAAGAAAAAAAAATTAAATACCTGTGTTGTAAAAATTATCCATAAATTTAAAATTTATCATATTTTTTTTCTTATTTTTCTAGTTGTAAATAAATTTAAAATTTAAAATATTCTTCTCTTATTTTTTTAGTTTTGTAGTTGTAAATTGATTTATAATTATTGAAAATTCCTTTAGAAATTTATTCTTTTTTCTAAAATTTTTATCAATAATTAAAAAAGTTATGATTTTATTTAATTTTAAAGTCCTCTTCCACAAATTATTTATTATTGTATCAAAATATATAATGAGAAAATTAAATACTATGTGCATGAATTCATGTAGTTTTTGTAACACTTATAATATAAAATTCAAGGAAATTTTATAGATAAATCCAAGGGATGCTTCCCCATATTTTCAAATGACATGTAATTTTACAATTTGATATTGGAACATAATACAATGATAATCATCTATTTTTTATATGATGTGGTTTATATGATGAGAATCAATCCACGTGGGCTCAGATATAGTGATCCAATGTTTTAAAAATGTGAAATGCATTGTAAATATTCCTAGTGTGGAGCTCTAAGCCAAGGCCTAACTAGTGAATGCAGAGGAGTCCAAGTGATGGGATAGGTTTATAATGTGGTGGAAATACTTTCCATGATATGTTCATGTATATGTAAAAGCATGTGAAAATGAAAAATGCATAATAATATAATATCCACCAAAATAGTTACTTGAAGGAGCAATAAGAGAACTATGATACCACAAGAGGGAAATAGGAAAGGGGGTTGGTTTATTTGACCTTCCCATTGTCCTTTGGAGTACTTCCCTTTCATACCCATTATTCCTTACAAATTTCTCATCAATATTCGATTTATGGGTAGGAACTAAGTACATGTATCATGTCCTTGGGAAGATAGAGGGGTCTCATGCAAGAAAGTGCATTCCATTGTCTTTCTCATGCCTTCTAGGCATATTATACCATGATTAGGATTAGGAAAGAATTCATGGGAATGGAAAGAATACAAGCCTTCATGTTTGATGCTACCCTTGGTTTTCATGGTTTTTATGAAAAGGAGTTTTCCATGAGTTGTTGCTAGTAAGAGCTCATGGAAGTTGTGAAATCTTTCTATTGTAAATGTGGAATAAAAGAGGATGGTTGGAGATAATAATTGTGCTTGGATTTTCCATAATAGCTTAGAAAATACCTTCAAACCTTCAACCTTGTTATTGCTACTTATTGAATGTTAGAGGAAAATTATTTTCTATTCCAGGTTATTACCAAAATGTAGGCAACAAATTGAACTCTTATTGCACACATTGAAGAGCATTGGAAGGGAATGGCATTCTAAGGGACTATTGATCAGAGGAGTGGACACTTCTTGTGTTGTTTGGGGAAATTTAATAAAGTGATATGGTTGATTTAATGTCTAGAAGAGGGCTCGGTGAGCTCTATAGTGATCAGGTGGCCTATCATGAGAGTAATGGGTTGGGTTGAGTGATTTTAAAGTAAGGTAGGGAGGTTCCTTTTCCCTAGTGGTATCATGGTATATATTAGGTATGGAATCCATAGTTGATTCCTACAATTGGATTGAAAGTCACTCCTTAGAAACCAATTTGGCGGATATGGATTTACTTCCAAATAAGTATCCATGGTTGTTTTCTTGTGGAATTATTTTTTATTTTGCTAATGAATGGGTATTGAAAGAATTCAAAATATTCATTGTTATTTATGTTGGTGTTTTATGTTTGCATATGAATTATGTATTATATTGATACTAGAGGTACAATTTGTCCTCATATATTTCTTATGAGTCCAAATAATCTTGTGAGTAGCATTGGATGGCTAAGGAAGGCATCCTGAAAATGTTACATAATGATAGTAGAGTAGCTTGGAGTTATTGGAGTTACTCTGCAATAACCTATCACCTCCACAATGGTAAACAGGGGGTTGGGTACATTACAACATCCTAATAAGCTCATCAACGTAGACTAGTGTTATTAAACCAAGGGGATTCAAACAAGGTACCTATTAGCATGGAACTAGCCAAATGTTGATCCAAAAATGGATCTAAACCGATGAATGGGTGTAAGACTTACTACTTGTAAGAGACAATTTAACATTTTATGAAGGTTATCAAACATTATATAGAAATGGAAATGTAAAACTTGAATAAGAAAAAAATGATAGTGACGAAGAAAAAATGAGATAATTAAGTGAAACAAATAAATAAAAATAGGAGAAAAGGTTGATGAATGGGAAATGAAGGGTCATGGCTATTGTCCTTCCCTTCACCCCCCAACTGTCCCTATTTTTTTCTTCACTTTCATTCTCAAGGGTCTTTTTGGCGATGAGAGGAAAATGCATAAAAATCCTTGGAAGCAATGTAACCAGATATTTTCTGAAATTAAGACTAAGTAACCACTGAATATTGGTTTTCCCATTTGGGTTTCCAGGGTAAAATCCATGTGTCTATTCTGAGTTTTATTGTGATGGGTGTGTGATTTCTATTGGCTAGAAACTATTCTTAGTTGCATTTTTAATGGATTGCTATGTAAATATCATATGTGTTTGAATTTTTTCTTACTCATATGGAATGGATACATAGTTAATTTATGAGTGTAATAACTCAATCCCAACTATAATTTTTGGTGGATTGCCTTGTTAATTTCATCCTCCATGAGAAATCAAAGAATGCCAACAACTCTAGAATGTCCACCATCCAAATTCTTCAAAGCCTGAGATCGATGGTTATGAACATTTGTCTATTGCAAGTGGTTGATTAAAACATCTAATTATTCCCATGGTATTCAACAATTAGAATCTCTCTCTCCCTATTCAATCCATTGGGAAAATAATTGACATTTTTCTCTTCCTTGGAGGATGTATGCACTCTCTCTCAGTCATATTCTTGGTTCTAGCATCCTTCCCTAGACTATAATTTCACTTAACTAGACATTTTATTTCTCCTTGGATAGCATATTACCTTACAAGTTGATTGAATTACATTATTGGGTGAATTTATATCCCTCTAAGACTAATTTCTCTTACTTGGGTTGAATTCCTTACTAATCAGGCAAATGTCACACTCCTCTATGTTGTAGCTTTCCTCTCTAGGTTGAATTCCTTTTTATGGATGTTTTCTTTCTCACCTAAAGGTCATATGGATCCCATATGGGCCACACATAGTCCCTCTCTCTGTCTCTCCCTAGGAGAAAAAGTGGATTTTTGTACATTTCCATTAAATGTTGGGAATTCTCGTTGGTGGTTGGATGAATCAATACTTCACTAGAACTAATCTACACAATCTCTCAATTTGACCCTCTACACAACACACTTCCTTCCTTTGTGCACATGATTCTAATTCTTGATTGACATTAATAGACAATGAATTTCACTAAAAGATATTTAACACAATGGTGTGACATTTCTTTCAAAGTTCAAATAATGATGAAGAACTCATAGGAAGAATTGGAAATAAATTCCTAGGATAAGCCTATTCCTTCTTCATAGGTTGCAAGAAAGACGAAGCATTCAAGAGAATTGTGAGGTATTTCTCCAATCAAAACTTGACTCATTGATTAAAATGTGGATTGAAGAAGTTACAAGCATTGCATCTGTTCGTTGTAAGATACGGAGATGTTAAAGACAAGATCAAGATCATGTTTGTGGTGACAAGAATAAATTCTAACCCCCAAGCATTATTGTTCTCAATGCCCAATGATATTATGGAATTCAACAATAGTTTGAATTGAACTCCTACCTTCAAGCTCATGCTTTTGAGTGATATTTACGCAATGATGATATGTTGAGCATCCATTCCATCAAATCTAGCTATTGAAAGAAACCTCCTGCTAGAGTAGTGTGAATCCTTCATAGAAAATGGAAATAGACAAATTGTTTGATCTTGAAATGGGAATCATCTCTCAATGCTTACTCACTACTACTCACAATAGACCTATTAAGCATGTTATGTTGAACAAATTGATTTTCATTATGGAAAGAAATGATCATGCTTGAACACTAGATTATTATGCTTCCATGGTTCTTATCATTGAATGATGGTTTGAGCACATTGGCAGATGTATCCATGAGTTATTGAAGGCATCAATTGTTTTTCTTGATGTGACTGGGTTGTATGTTGTATTCACATAGATTAGAACTAGAATACATCCATTTTTCACTATCTAGTATATAGTTAAGACACTTGATTAGCATATTCGATAGTCGATAACACATAATTCTTAGGGGAAGAGTGTTTGCATAACCTTGTTGGTTATCGAGCTCACTAATTAATCACCATTGTGGGCTAGTCATTGGTTGTGGTGTGTAGGTTACAACCAAGAGAATGCCTTGCAACCAGGAGAAGACATAGATCCTTGTACAGGGAAAAGGAAAAGAGGCCTAGTATCCCTCATGAGATGTAACTCTTTATAAAAAACTAGAAAATAGAGCTTAGGAGAAATTTCCACATAGGATCCGTGTTGGTGAAATGAGTGGGATATAAGTACTTCATTTGCAGAAAATAAGGTATCAAAAAAGTTGCATCCTTTACCAAGAAACAACTATTGGAACTTTTAAGAGAACATTGTAGACCTCAGCATGGGTAAAGTAAGTAGAGAAAAGTTGGAAGAACTAAGGGCCGACAAAGCTCATCTTTGAGAAGATAATGAGCACTTGAAGGAGTAGGTCCAAATCTTCAACTAGAGGATGAAAGATATGGAGAAGCATCTTGAGACCTCTACCAAACTATTGCCATTTCTAAAGAACAAGCTTGAAGAATTCCAAGAATCCCTCATTGCAGTAACGATATGTTGGGACAAGAACATAGTGTAGCTTGTACACCTTGGTGAGAATGTCATCCAGATGGATTTCTAGTAAGAGGAAAGGCTCACATAAATGATGAAAAAACTACAAAAAGAGTTGGAAAAGAAGGAGGCTTCCTTGGCAAGGCTCCAAGAAGTTGTCCAAGAGCACCGAGAAACAAGGAAGCCTTCCATCGCCGCTACCCAGGCCAACACCATGACCAATACCACCTTGGTAAGCTCAACTTCTATATACATTTCTCTAGAGTAGATTGGTAACTTTGAAAATTATACTAGAAGCATTGGTTCCAAGCTTCTAAGGAAAATTGGATATGATAGACAAGGGTTAAGCAAGAGAAGTCAAGGAATCCTAAACCCATTGTAGTTGCATAGAGGGCCAAGCATGAAGGCCTAGGATTTAATGGAAGAGTTGAAAATCACATGACCATGAAGACCACTTTTGTGAAGGATAAATACATTCCAGAGTTGGCTTGCTCATCAGAAGAGAGAGTAGAAATACATGAAGTTGGAATTCCACTACCACCTCAACTTTCCTGTGGTAGATTGAAGATGGAAAACAATTAGAATAGCTTGAAGACTCATCCTAGACCATCACTTAGAAGAAGAAACAAACCAATCAGTTGGGGAAAGAAAAGGAAGAAGACCAAGAGGTATTCATCAAACAAGACATCCCTTGTTTGTCAATATTGCAAGAATAGAGGCCATAACATTGTGAGCTATTGGTATGCAAAGGCATGTTATTTTTGTGGGAAGAAAAACCATTATGTGGCATATTTTTAGGAAAAGCAAGCTACATGATGCAAGACATGTTTCTTTTAGAGGATAAATGGAAAAAATAATTCTCCAATCCAACAAAGAACTCAGAGCCACATGAAGAGGAGTATGTCAGACAGTTCTTGTAGCAACAACATGAAATTGTTTCACCACTATGAGTTGAGTGGACATTGGGAAGTAAAGTGTTGGTGACTTCACCTAGATCTTCACCCCAAAAACCACACAACTATGAGGAGAGTGTGGAAAGTGAAGCCTAATAGAGATGGAGAGTTTCCTACATCTCCAAATCAAGGAGAAGATTTTTTCCAAGGAGAGATAGTAGCACAAGAGGTTTGCATAACGATATACGAGGTGTTGGCTGTGGAGCTTGGTTATATTCCTGATTTAGAGGTCTTTGTTTTCAACCGTGTTTATACCCCATGAAGACTTTACACCCCAGAAGAATGTACACTTCTCCACGTGGGGGGGTTACCCCCCCTATGGGGTCTAGGGGGACAACATTCCTCAACGAGGGTTTGGGTGCGAAGCCCCCAAAGAAAAAATTTCCTTGTAAATTTATATTGTAATTTCATAGTAAATTTGGACCATTCATTATAAGGTCACAGATCTGATGATATAAGTTATTTTAGGGTTTTTTTTTCCTAGAAGGAAACCCTCTTTTATGAGGGAAATGTATGT
>JASDQU010737977.1:428007-444324 GCA_032191745.1 Picea mariana
GGCTTGAAAATGGAATTCATCAACCCTTGGAATGTGGAAGGTGCATTTGTAAGGCCAAAAGGCATGACCAAAAATTCATAATAGCCTTGATGAGTTCGGAATGTTGTTTTTGGGATATCTTCTTCCTTCATTCTGATCTGATGATACCCTGATTAGGTTCTAAATATAAAGAAGCAATTCGTACCTTTTGTGTATGTGGCACATTATGGAGATCAAAGAATTGCTTCATCTGCAATATACATGTGATCGGGTCCTTGCCATCAAACTTCCTCATATCAATCTTAGGAACGTGGTTGGTCTTCAAACCAAAATTGGAGTTTCTCCATTCTCGATTCACCTTCTTTATGTCCTCATCATGAATTTCATGGGATGCATTTTCACTTTCAGGTGTCTTCTCTGTTACGAAATTTTTCAATACTTTCATGATCTCCCCTTTTAAACCATCCATCTTAGTATCGAACTTAGCTTCCATTGAATCCATGTTATTTTGTAGTTCATTTATGTCCCTACGCATTTCTTCACCTTCATCAAGAGTCCAAGTAGGAATTTCTGGAGGTTTATTTGGTGTAGAAGTTCCCTTTTTTGGTGGCATGTTGGCCAAGTATCACTTTTGAACCTTGATTTTGAGGTGGTTCTGCTAGACAATATTTCTTCTGTTTTATCTCCTAAGTTTCAGCCCTTCTGGGTATGAAACTTTATTTTATGTAGTTCTCTAATATTTCTTCTCTGCAATGCCATAGGTCTGATCAAAATTGGATGTGCCAAGTGGAATTTATGGTAACTTCCCCACAACTTGCCAATTTTTGGCCTTTCCAGGAGATCTCACTTGTATAGCGTGCCCCGCACACAATAATTGATATAAAATTCTGAAACTCGTACCAGAAATACTACATATTGTCCATGATCCGATGAAACTAGTCCCACTCAATTTGGATACTATAGGAAGAAGTTATGATTTTTTTACCTGTAACACTTTCTTGAGACTAGTCAGATACCCTATCTTACACAGGGTGTATATACAAATTTAAGATGACCCAGAAACTAAAATTTTTACCACAGATACCTTAGTAATTTATTTAAATATCCTTTGGAGGTCAGCATCTGAAACATTACAGAAAAAATTTTATAGCGAAAATGCCACAATGACTCAGTTCAAGATGATTCCATAACCTTATCTTGTACAGGCTGTATCTCCAAAAGTATAAGGCCTCAGGAGCTTAATGTTGAGCCCAACGTACCTTGATCCATCTAAAATATACTCCAAGAAGTTCCTTCTGAAAAATTATATAAAAAAAGTTATAGCGAAAATTCCACGATGTCTCATATGTAGCAGCGAAACCCCAAGACCTTGAGCTCTAATACCATATGTTAAGAACCAAATATCAATACATCATAGAAAAATCTCAGAAAAAGTACTCAACGCCTTGAAAAAGAGATAATTTCAGATAATAAGCCTTTTTGAGGGGGCAACCTCCTTTTACCCCACTTAAATGTTCAAGTACAAGATGATTCAAAATGAAAATGTCTCCTTGGTATATATAGGAGACTAGGAGGTATAATTACAACTAATGGCCTAAAGCCGACATAAATAAAATAACATTACTAATCTAATATGCCCCAATTAAGGGTTAATGAGCCAATATTAGGGCTTAACAGTAACACTTTGCATGTCAAATTCGGCTTGGAAAATAAAATAAAAAGATCTTAGTTTGGGGGAAAATAAAATAAAAAGAAATTGTTGGAGGTAGGAATCCATGGTTGTTGGTTGTAGAGACCATTGATATATTCCAGCCATGAATTAGTGCATGTATGCATGAGACACATTGGAAGGTGCTAAAAACATTTCACAACTGCAAATCCAGAGAGTCCCATCATGGGGATTCTTGACTAGATGCATTGGATCCCTGGAAGGAGGTGGATAGCATGAGGGACTGTGTGGTAGAGAATGGGGTCCATTCTCTTGGGTTGTGCATACTAGAAAGAAGAGAGCTGGTGTACTTTGGATTGTTGTGTGTTGAGAAACCTGTGAGAGCTTGAGAGATGACTAGTTTGGGAAGCTGAGTGACACCCTCAAACCGTCCTTGTGGATTCATAGCCCTGGCTCGGGGGTAACTTGTTGTTGAGACTTGGAAAAACAACATCTATGGTTGGGTGGAACTTCTTTGGTATACAACAAGTTGGTGATTGGTTTTAATAAAGATGAGTTATCTTTGTTATGTGTTTCTCTACTTGCATATTTATTTCCACTGTGTATTAATTATTGTCTTTGAAATTTGTATTTATATTATGCATGCTAGCTAGTTATTGTTGTGCATGACATATTGTTCATTTATTTTATGTTGTAGAATGAATATTGATTATTGCATGTGTGTCTTTCATGCTTCTTTATTAAATAATTGTTATCAGAATTTCAAAATCAGTTTTGAAGTGTGTTTTGAGGTAGCATGACCAACATGTGGGTGGCTAGGTATGTTACAGATTGGTATCAGAGCAGTTGGTTTACAACACTAAGTCTTCAAGGGTCTGCTACATGCTAGGACAAAAGTTATGGAAGTGAAATCAATTAATGGATTTTGAACATTGTCAGAGATGGAATTTTTGTTGGTTAAACCATGTCTTTCACCCTTGTAAACCAAATCCAAATTGATTATCCATGCCATGACCTTCCAACAATTTCCTCAATCACAACTAGAGAAGAAAAAGTGATAGTTATGCCTGAAAAGAAAACCATCACTCGACAACCGTCGATATGACCTCCACGTGGGTTTTCCACCGTTGATCTGCGATGGACTTATTTCTCTATCCCACAAACACAAAGAAATGCTTGAAAAAATGGTTTATTTACGAAAGGGAACCTTACTTTACTTGTGTGCAATGAAGAGAGATACAAAATCGTACATCGGGAACCAAATTTTATGTTGTGGGGTCCACCATACTAGAGATTGAGAGATTGAACTATTAACCTAGAGAAAAAAAAAACACATTTTGGGGTTGAGAAGATCTAGACCGTTGATTAGGTGTGGTGATATCATTATGGTTTTCAGTGAGAGGATGAGGTCAGTAGAGTGTTCTATAACTTTATTGCAATGGGACTCTGATGGGAGAATCTCTGAAGAAATGAGGATCGTTGATCTATTAGGGTGTATACATGAGAGATATAGACCGTTGGATGTGGTGGGGTCATCGAAGTCTGACGGTTGGAGTATCCTTAGATGCATGAGGTGGAGGCACTCCAATGGGGAAGACTCTGAGAAGTGATATGGATTGTAGATCGATGAATAACCGAGAAGAAATATCAGTCGTTTGTAAGAGGAGGGATATCAAAGGCTCGTAGAGAGGATGTAGGAAAGGAGTCCGATGACAAGGGAATCCGAGAAGATATTTGAGTCGTAGATCGGTGAGCGGGTGAGATGTGATCTCAGTCGTAGATCTTCTTGGGTCCCACGTAAATACCTAGTGTGAAAAGGAGTTGGGGGTTAACCCCCTTGTAAGTAGATACATCGAGGTAATCGAAGGAATTTATCTTCGACTCCGAGGGTCTTCAAATCCGTCAGAGTATGCATCATCAGAGTATATCTGTCGGAGTGGAATTTGACTCTAATAGAGAAGAAATTTGACTGCGATGAAAGGAGTTGAGTGAATATGAGTATTCAATTTTGGTGGCTTGATAGGACAACAAGGTCAACGATTAGGAATAATCTTGATTTTGAGATTGACGTTGCAGATTTCCCCGAAGGAAAGACTACCCATTTTTGTTTTTTCTCCATAACTAGACCATATTAAGTCATATTTCGATGAAACTTATGGACTTTTCCACAGGGAGGGGATATACAAAAGTTCCATAGAGAGACAATAAGTGGAGGAGCCAAAAAAGGTAAAAGTTCCAATCCTTAAATATTTTTTTGTACTACAATAGTTTGAATATGTATTCCAAGAAATACTAGGATTTCTACCAAAGAGGGAGATAGATTTCTCTATTGATTTAGTACTAGGAGCTTCCCTAGTATCAAATACTCCTTACATAATGAGTACACAAAAATTAAATGAATTACAAATGTAGTTGGAATAATTGTTGAAGAAAGGGTACATACACCCAAGTGTTTGACCTTAGGGAGCCCTAGTATTCTTTTTCAAAATGAAGGATGGAACATTGAGGTTGTGTATTGACTTTATAAAGTTGAATAAAGGCACTCTGAAGAAAAAATACCCTATACCCAAAATTCATGGCCTCTTTGATCACCTAACAGGGGAAAATATATTTTCAAAAATAGACACGATATCAAGATAACACTAGGTAAGAATCAAGGAAGAAGACATCAATAAGACAACCTTTAGAACCAGGTATGGGCATTATGAATTTGTAGTGGTGCCATTTGGGTTGACCAATGCACCAACCATCTTTATGTGCTTAATGAATGGCATATTCAAAAATAATTTGGATAACTTTGTCATAGTATTCTTGGATGACATAATTATATATTCTAAGTTAGAGGAAGAGCATGAACATCACTTGAGGTTGGTGTTGCAAGTGTTGAGGGAACATTAGTTGTATGCCAATCTTAGTAAGTATTATTTTATTTTTTTGTTTGTTAGTTTGTCTATGACACGTAGGACTAACCTGTGGCTAAGAAATTGTGACTCAGGGGCATCTAAACCATCAAAATCACCCAAGGATTGCACCTGGCCTAAGCCACATCAACCCTTAACATGGATGTTTTTTTTGTCCCCGTAGGTTTCGAACCGGTGAATTTAACATCAGGGAGTGACTTAACAACACACTCTGTCACCGACTTTCCTACACCTCGGGGACTTAGTAAGTATTATTTTTACCAATAATAGATCCATTAATTGGGACACATTATTTTAGAACAAGGTATAACAGTGGATCCAAAGAAGATTGAATCCATTAGAGGGTGGCCAACACCCAAGAGTGTTTCAGAAGTCATATATTGTATGGGATTATATGGTTACTACAGAATATTTATAATAGGGTTCTCTAAGACTTCTCATCCCATCATTTTTTTGAAAAAGAAGGGAATTAAATTTGAATGGACAACTAAGTGTGAAGAGAACTTTAATTTTTGGAAAGAATTACTTACTAGTTCACCTATTTTAATGATTGTTGACCCAAATGAAAGTTTTGTGGTATGTACAAATGAATGCAAGGAAGGACTTGGTGGAGTCCTCACAAAATGGACATTTCATTGGTTATGAATCCATAAAGCTTAAAGCACATGAGAGGAAATATGTCACACATAACTTGGAGATTTCTTCCATTGTTCATGCATTGAAGATCTGGAGGCAATATCTCATGGGAAATAGATTTGAATTAAGAACAGACCATAGTGGTCTGAAATATCTTTTTGAAAAACCAACTTTGAATGTCAGGCATATAAGATGGCTGGAATTTTTAAGTGAATATGATTTTGAAATCAATCATATCAAAGGAAAAGAAAACAAATTTGTTGATGCACTCAGTAGAAGAGTACATCTCATGCATGCTACAACCATTAATATGAATCAGTGAGATTTGAAGAGAATAAATTCAAATGCTTTTGTTACATATCAACATTACCTACAAGTAAAAGAAAGATTACAATAGGACAATGTACATTAGAAAATAAAATAATATGATATGAAGGAAGATGGATTACTTATGCATAAAAATATAATTTATGTTCCTAGTTCTGGAGCACTTAGGAATTTGGTATTAAAAGAAATGCATAATGTTCCATATGTCAAACATCCTAGTTACTAGAAAACAATTGCATCAGTAAGAAGCCAATTCTTTTGTCCAAGAATGAAGAAAGATGTTGTTGACTACCTTTCTAGATGTATGGAATGTCATAGAGTGAAGGTTGAGCATAGACACCCAACAGGTTTGATTTTATAGCTAAGTTTCCCAGGACAACAAGGAAAGATGATTCAACAATGGTAGTTGTGGATAAATTGACAAAGGTTTTTCATTTTGTTCCTGTAAAAATGACTCATACAACACCTAATATTGCATAAATTTACATGAGGGAGATCGCTAGGTTGTATGGGATACCTAAGGAAATTGTCTTAGATAGAGATACTAATTTTACTTCAAATTTCTAGAGGGGATTATTTAAAGGATCTGGTACAAATATAAAATTTATCACAACATACCAGCCACAATTATATGGGTAGATAGAAATATGCAACCAAGTGATTGAGGACACGTTGAGAATGTATGTGATGGATAAGCCATCTAAGTGGGAAGATTACTTGCACTTGGTTGATTTTTCCTATGATAATGGGTATCAAGATTCATTGAAAATGAGCCCATTTGAATATTTATATGGTATGAAATGAAATACTCTAGTGAGTTGGGATAAACTAGCTGGTAGAGTGGTACATGGTCTAGAATTGATCAAGGATATGGAAAACCAGATGGTTAAGATTAAGCAGAATTTGAAGGTAGCACATGAAAGACAAAAGAGATATGCATATAAGAATAAGAGAGCTAGAGAATTTAAAGTGGGAGAGCATGTTCTTTTGAAAGTGAATCTGAAGAAGAGTTCATTGAAGTTGGGTTGTTGTACAAAGCTAGCAGTCATATTTCGTGGTACATTTGAGAAATTGGACAGGATAGGGACAGTTGCATACATGCTTTCATTGCCTACTTCCATGAATCTGAATAATGTATCTCATGTCTCTTTGTTGAAAATGTATGTACATGATTATAACCATGTTATTGATTGGAATTTGATTCAAGTGGAGCCAGAAGGAGACTTCCAGGTCTAGCCAATGCGCATATTGGAAAGAAAAGCCAAAATGCTTTGGAATAAAATCATAGAACTGGTAAAAGTGTAGTGGACTTGCTATGGACCTGAAGATGTTACATGGGAGCATGAAGATTCCATGTGGGAAGAGTACCAATGACCTTTTGAATAATTTTGAAATTTTTATTTATGTTTTGTATATGCCCTAAGGACAGTTCCAAAATAAGGGGGAGGGGAATGTAATACCCTAGTTTTGTGTCCCTGGATCAAATAATGTATTTTGCTTATTTTATGCAAGGATGGAGTGCCCAAACAATTAAAAGAGGCCAGAGTGCCTAGGAAATGTAATGCTTTGATCGTTATTAATAATAAAATACATTGCTAACTACAAGACAGACAAGGAAAAGAGTTATAGGGGGCTATGATTCCATGAGAAATGGGGCTTAAGGGGATAAGTATTTATTTTATATTTTATTTACCGATTTTAGTTTTAATGGAGAATAACAGTTACATGAGCTTCTTGGGGAAAGGCTATGTGGTTCTTGATTTCATGTAAATATATAAACACCTCTTGTGGGTTGTTGAGAGGTTCACTCTATTCATTCTTTAATTCACTTTGCTCATTCATTATCACTCATTCATTCTTGATCTTGGTTTGGGGGAAAAGAAAAGAACAAAAAATTGTTGGAGGAAGGAAGTCATGGTTGTTGTCTATAGTGACCACTGATATATTCCAGCCATGAATTAGTGCTTGTATTACTGAGACGCATTGGCAGGTGTTAAACTTTGTTAACAACTGTGAATATTGAGAGTCTCGGCATGTATATTCTTGACTAGATGCATTGGAGCCCTAGAAGGAGGTGAATAACCTGAGGGACGGCGTATCAAAGAAGGGGGTCCATTTTCTTGGGTTGTGCATATTGGAAAGAAGAGAGTTGGTGTACTTTGGATTGTTTTGTGTTGAGAAACCTATGAGAGTTTAAGTGTTGACTGGTTTGGGAAGATGAGTGACACCCTAGAACTGTTCTTGTGGATTCATAGCCTTGGCTTGGGGGTGACCTCCTATTGAGACTTAAAACAACAACATCTATGGTTGGGTGGAACGTCCTTGGTCTGCAACTAGTTGGTGATTGGTTTTAATAAATATGAGCGCTCTTTCTTATGTGTTTCTCTACTTGTATATTTATTTCCGTTGTGTATTAATTATTGTCTTTGAAATTCATATTTATATTATGAATGCTTGTTGGTTATTGTTGTGAAGGGCATATTGTTCATTTCTTCTATGTTGTAGCATGAATTTTGATCATTGCATGTGATCCTTTCATGCTTCTTTATTAAATAGTTTTTATCAGAATTTCAAAATCACTTTTGAAGTGCATTTTGAAGTAGCATGACCATCCTGTGTATGGTTGGGTACATTACATATGGTGGATATTCTTTAAGGATTTGTGGCATTAGTTTAGCATTTTTCGTTACTTCTTCAATAGGTTTTTTTCGGTTGACACTTGATTGTCTCGCCAGGAATGCACATGGGAGCTTCACCTTGATGACGAATATCTTATCATGTTCATTCATAAAGGGGTGTTTTTAATTGTGAAAAATAGAGTCAACATATTGTAGGTATTGGGGGTGGATGTGGGTATCGTGGGGTATAAAAAGGGGTATCTAGTAAAAATAGGGGTTTCTTTTATTGGAAATATGTATTGAAGGGCAGGGGGCACTCAAAAAAAGGAGTTTTAGAGGTATTTAGCAATATATAGTGAAATAAGGTGTATTCTTTGTTATCCCATGAATGTGGGTGCTATGTCACAGGTTCACTAATTGAAGACCCGATGGCGATGCACTTGAGTGAAAATGCACGCATATTACTATTGACTAATGGCCAACATCGATGACCTGATCGTTAATCACTACAAAAATCCATTGGTTTGGGACATTAAGGAAATTCCAACATTCATTTCATACTCACAATTCCCCCGACCAAATGCCTTCATCGACCCAATTTAAAAACCACTATATTTTGAAATATTATATGTTCTACCTCCTTTCACATGGTTGATAAATCTTAAACAAGTGGGTTGCTCATTTGATATTTTCTTCAGGCTTAGGCTATGGTTAAAAAATGATCAAAGAAAACAATAACTTGAGAAAATCAAGGAAATCAAATCAAACAAAAGGGTCTAAAGAAGTTGAAAAAGAGAAAACAAGAATTTGAGAATCAAATTGAAAGTGGTACCCGAAAAATCCCAAGAAATTTTAAGGGTTTGTTGAGTTCTCAACATGAATATGGAAGCATTGATAATTTCAAGGCGAGGTTTGCGCTGAGAGGATTCTCTCAGAGAGAGGGATTAGACTATGAGGAAACATTTTTTCTAGTCGCTAGGTACATTTTTATTTGAGATATTATTTCTATTGCTTCAGTTATGGGGTGGAGTATTCACCAGATGAATGTGAAGACAATTTTTCTCAATAGGATCATTGAGGAAGAACTATATATAGATAAATATAAGGAATTTGAGATACATGGGAAGTATTTCCATGTGTCCAGGCTTAAGAAATCATTTTATGGTCTCAAACAAGCACCCATGGCATGGGATTCCAAGATTGATGGATACTTGAAGAGTATGGGATTTACCAAGAGTGAGGTGGATCCTAACTTGTACTTCATAGTTTTTGGGACTAATCCACTCACCTTGGTCTATAACTAAGGTTGAAAACATAACTTGCAGTAGAATTTCGATCATCAGGGTCGCCATCCCAATCTGAATTAGTGAAACCAACCAATAAAGGAATCCCCCCCAAACTATAATATATCTCGAAATTAACTGTACCTCAGACATACCGAAGTATCCTTTTAGCTACTTTCTAATGGATTTTGTCGGGTGTTTTCATATACCAGGAAACAATACCAAAAACTAATAAAACATCAAGTTGGTTATGAGTCAAATATAAGAGGCTACCAACTAACTAATGGTACAAAGTGGCATCGACTTCAGGATAAGTACAAGTGGAAACAAGTTTGACTCCAAAATGGAAGGGAGAAGGGGATGGTTTATAGTCTTCCATGTGAAAGCGACGAAGAAGGTCATATTCATACTTAGACTAGGAAAGAAAAATTCCTTCCTTGGTTTGCAAAACTTGGAGGCCAGGGAAAAAATGAAAATGGCCTAAGTCTGTCTTTTCAAATTTCTTTTTAAGGCTAGATTTTACATGGGTTAAAAGTTTAGGGTCACTACCAGTGAGGATAAGGTCATCAACATAAATAAAAAGTATTATGAGATGGATTCCTACTTTCTTGGGATAGACATTAGGGTCAAAATTACATCTAGAAAATCCAGTGTCAAGAAGAAAGTTGTCCATTTGGGAATACTAAGCTCGAGGAGCTTGCTTAATACCATAAATAAATTTATGAATGAGAAAACAAGGCTGGAATCATTCTAGACATAGATAGGAGCTTGTTCCATGTAGATTTTTTATTGAAAATCCCCATGCAAGAATTCATATTTAACATCCATCTGATGGACCTCCCATTTATCTGAGGCAAAAAGGGATAGAACAAGGAGGATGGAATTCATTTTGAATATAGGGGAAAAGGTTTCATTATATTCAATGCATTCAAATTGAGAGAACCCATTCTAAACTAATTGGGCATTGTGTCTTGCAACACTTCCATCTAGTGCATACTTAGTTCTATAGAGCCATTTACATCTGACAAGATTTCTTTCTTTCAGAATAGGTACAAGATCCCAAGTATTGTTCGCCATTAAAGATAAATACTCTGCAATCATTGATGTGTCCCAATATGGATAACATGAAGCTTCCACAAATGTTTCTGGATCATAAGTCTCTGAAACTTGAGCCAAAAGAGAAGAGTCTTGTTGGAATTATGAAGGATTTCAATGATTATTTGAAGGATCACCGACAAGATCACCAACTACTTCTCATGTTAAACAGAACCATCTTAGAAGTGGTGGTGTTGGTGTAGGTTCATGTTCAATGGACTCATTTGGAGGAAGATGAGTGGACAAAGGTGGATTTCCATATTCATTGTCATCATCTAAAGAATAAGAAACCAAAATAGGAACATAATATGGCACAAATTTCGAATATGGATCGTATGAAAAAGATGGAAAAAACATCTAATTAGGCTCATAGGGAAATATATTTTCATCAAATTTAACATCTCTTATAATAATAATTTCATTGGGATGAGGTTGAAGAATTGTATATCCTTTGACATATTTAGAATATCCAACAAAAATACACTTCTCACTTTTAGGCTGTAAATATTTCCTTTTCTCATCAGGAATGTGATCCCATGCTAAAATGCCAAATACATGGAAGTAGATTACATCTAGCTTAATTTTATTCCATGCTTCTTCCAGTGTTATATTTTTTAGAGCCTTTGTGGGAGTGCAATTTACTATGTAATTTTTAAAATTGATGGCTTCCACAGAATAATGAATACTTAATCCTTTAGATTAGATCATACAATTATCCATTTCTTTTAATGCGTGATTCTTTTACTCAACAACACCATTTTGTTGTGGTGTATATGGAACAATATGTTGCATCTGCATTCCCTATGAAGTGTAGTAACTTGTAAATTTATTTTTCACATATTCACCTCCATTATCTGTTCTTAATATTTGAAGTTGATGCCTAGATTGTTTTTCTATAGGGGCCTTGTAAGCCATAAACTTTTCAAAAAATTCACTCTTAAGTCTTAAGAAGTAAACCCAAGTGCGTCTGGAAAAGTCATCGATGAAAGTTAATAAATACTTGTACCTAGAGAAAGAAGGATAAGAAAGAGGACCACACAAAATGTTGTGAAAAAGTTGTAAAGGGGCTAAGGCATGCAAAGAGTCATGTTTGTCAAAATTGTCCCGATGATGTTTGTCGAGAAAACAATTAGCACAAACACCATCTCTGTGAGAAACGAGAGGAAGACCAATCACCATGTGTTTATTACATAGTTCTTGCAATGAGTAATAGTTTACATGAAGAAACCAGTCATGCCAGAGTTTTCTCAAGTCATTTCTATGAGAAACAAAAATAGATGGAAAAGATAATGACCTAAATTTGTCAAACATATACAACCCTGTAATCTCATCAACAATTCCAGTTTCTAGGACATGCTTAGGATCTTTTAAATCCTTGATTACAACTTGGAGAGGTGACAACTCTATGATTGTACCTTCACCTAAATGAATGATCTTATACAATGATAGAAGGTTGTCAGAAAGACTTGGAACACGTAATACATAATTGAAATGACCATTATCTACCTGAACTATTCTAGACCCTACAACAATAATATATCAATAATCATCAACAAATAGGTTTTTGGTGTTACATCCATTTAGAGAAAAAAAGAAGGCCTTATCCTTAGCCATATGATAAGATGATCCATAATCAATAAGCTGGTCATTAGGAGAATAAGTATAAGTTTCATTGAAGGAGAAAACAAAAGCAAAAAGTGCACGTCCTTGAGAAGAAGAAGAAGAAGAATCATTACCGATGTTGTGCTTCTTCTTTGATGCTTCTAAGGCTTCCATATTTTTAAAAAAATTAGACTTTACATGACCATATTTTCCACAAAATTTGCAATGTATGTCAGTCTTCATACTTTTTAAATTTTTCTCCTTTGTCACCATTAGGAGCAGAAGTTGGCAGAGAGGGTTTGGGACCCTTTTTTTCTTTTTGTTGTGGTGAGAATGTTGTTTCTTTGGATTCTTGGATTTATCTTTCTTATGTACCACTAAGGCTTTGTTTGATGTACCTACGGTGCTAATCAATCCAAGTTTCACAAGCTTATCTTGCTCTCGAATCAGATAACAAAAAAATGACTCAATATAGGGTTCTTTATAAGCACTCCCTGGAGCTTCTCTAATGGCATAAAAGGTAGATGAAAAAACATAATATGCACTACCAATATTAGCAAGAATAACATGTATGCATCGATCTTCCTCCAGATCTATTTTGTAGTCTATACATAAAAGTCTAAGTGTTTTGAACTTAGATCATTAGTCTTCAATGCAAGGAAAATCATTTGGACTTAAAGTCATTAACTATTTTTTACCAAACATAGCTTCAATATTTTGCTAATCTTTATCTGGGCCATCAATTCCTTGAAGGCGAAACCTTAAATCGAGAGAGATTAACATTTATATTAGTCCATGTGCTTAGTCATTCTTATTATCCCATTTGAATTTATTTTCATCATCATAGGGGGTTTGCTTTGTTCCCAAGGTAATCTAGTACAATCATTTACATCTTAGTACATCCTCCATATGGGATTTCCATGAGAATAGTTGGTACTAGTAAGAAAAATATCATTGGGAGAATCCATGATAAAATATATAGAGAATTTGGATTTAAAAGCTAAAACTAATGGTCTAGATGGAAAGCTCTCGAAAAATAAGCTCTTTAAAAAAAGTGTCACTAAAAATGAATTTTGGATGTGAAAGTTATGCCCTTCTGAAAAAAAGGCATAAACAGTAACCAAAGAGCCATGTGGTAAGTAGAAGTTGGTTCACATGGTGATGCTCCTATTTATCTAATTTTTCTTATAATCTCACTTTTAAATAATTTACTTATGAAGTGAACCACTTTTATAGAACAAGTGATAATCACTTTTATAATGGATTTACTTTATAAATGAAAGTTACATGCAAAATAAATAACTTAAAATAAAATATTAAAGTTATTTAATAATGATTCACTTTTATAATTAAGTGAAATGCACTTTACAATGAGTGAAATAATTTTTTCGAAAAAAAGTAACAAAAAAGAGACTTGAACTCAAAACCTCTTACTTAATAAAACAACTATTAACCAAGTGATCTAGTGCAAAACACGTTATAATATTAAGAAGGAGTATTGGGGGTGTTGTTGTTGTTGCGGAAGATGACCTTGGATTGTGTGCTCAATAAATTTGTTTGTCATGCATTCACACACACAAAAAAAACATTATTTCTTGACAACAACAAGGGTTAGATCACGGTTAGATTACCCAAAAAATCAAAATTTTCTCTCTCTTTCTGATTTACCGAGATCACAAAGAGCACACGAAAAAAGAGCATACACAGACAAGAAAACACTTTTTGCTCTGTTTCTAATTTTTTGAGATCACACAAAGCATAGGGAAAAGAGCATACATAGACTAGAAAGAGAAGAAACCTAGAAACAAAAACAAAAAAATGAAATTTTATCTCTATAATAAAAAAATTTAAAATGGCATATTTAGGATTTATACCTCCGGATTTGACTGAAATGGCCATATATTGGGAAAACATAAACCTGTTTGAGTGAAAGGAAAAGAATTCCTAACTAAAATGAGTGCTCTAGATGCAATGGAATATTCCTCTCGACCCAAAAATGTATGGAAAAAAAAACCAGAGATGTGACAACTAAACCTCAATATCTCAATATACAATGGGAGTGGGTCTTCAAATGCACTCTGATACGATGTTCAAAAACATAGATATTCCAACAGAGGATGAAAACCTTCAGTAACCACTCACAAAACCAAATCAAAGATCAACACACCAATGTTTTTACATGGTAAAACCCCAATGAGGAAGCATCCACAACCCCAACCAATGCGGTCACTTGAGGCAATTTATTAATGCAAAAGAAAATGTGTTACATAGAATTTCTCACAATCGATCATCGAAAAATGACCCTCCATTATCTTTAAATCAAGATCATGGACCAATTGGGTGATAAGCCACAGATCAATGTAGCTATTAATATCAAGAAGAATATGAGCCATCAGATCACTATATGTCGAAACATATCATGATCGTCGGATCACAAATGCATACTAAAGAAACACACTTTAACCTAATGATGCATTAGACTGAGTTGATATTAACTAACTTCTAAGTGTCTAAATATCCTAACAGGTTGGTTTCTTTTTATACTAGACAAACTAGGTAGGAAATCACTCGTGGATACTAGTTCTTTGGATCCACCCTCATTTCTCCATGTCCCCAAAACAAAAACATTTGATGAAATATTGTTGTTCATAGAGTGAGACCGATGAGTCTTAATGAAAATTTCCTTATTGTCCTTGTTTCCACTGACCGTGTCCTAGTTAGGTACTTTGAACTATTTGATATCTATATTTCGAGCATATGTTGTTATTTTTCTTATTCAAAGGCCATTCAAGGTCACTTGAACCCCTATGTCTACTTTCCTACTCATAGTATAGACCAGTTCTAGTTACAATATCTTCTTCTCTCTCAGATTCGTCCTCGACACCCAATTCTTACTCATACTTGGATAATTGCATTCTCTAGGAAGGTTCCCATAACAGTGGCAACATGGACATATAAAACGTATCCCTTCATAGTCTAGATTGAGATAGAAAAGATCAAATCCCCTTCTAATATCCATTAACTTATCCAAAACATTGCTCACCTATAGCCCAACTAATATTGAATCCATGATATAGTACATAGTCTATTGGAAGGATATGTCTACTATGTAAAAGGTACCTAACTTCTTAACAATTTTTTGAACACCTCCTTGTATCAAAAAATCAAAGAAGTCCTGGAATGGAAACTCATACTGGAAGAATATCCACACTCGTTGACTGAGCATCGAACTATATATGTTATTTTTCCAAGAACAAGGATTCAGATCCTCACTTCAAATGTTCGTGAAATATTTTTTCTACTTCTTCAACCCTCTTAAAAACTCAAACCGACCATATTTTCACTAGAATCAAGGTGCGTGGAGAGGCCCCAACCACTATCTTGAAATTGGGATTAGTACAATTCTTTAACTAATCACTTATCAGTCTCTTCCTAGGAAACTAACCTACTAGTGTATGATCCCCCATTTCCATAATGTCATTAAGTTTAGTTTTACCTCCTAGATTCAATGGACATTAATCATCATGATCATCATCATATTTTTTATTCATTTACATATATTTGAATTTCTCCTGAGACTGAAGCCCTACCTCCTCTAAATCAAAGGAAGGGTCACCACTCAGTAGTTTCAGATCCAACAATGTTCCCATAAAATCAAAGTCAAAATCATAGTCCTACCAATTGATAGCACAATTGCAAATGAAATCAAACTCTTGGCATGCCTCATTCAATGTGTTTTCATATTCATACCTGGAGTGAAATAAACCATCATCCTCAGTAGACCATGTATTCAGGGTAGATGGATCCATAGGATTGGGTTCATAACTCCAAGTGTGGGTTGATGGATCCACAGGATTGGGGTCATAACTCCAAGTGTAGGTTGATAGGCTTAAGAAATTATGGTCCTTGGATTGATCACAAAGAATCCTCATCACCCTATTCTTCATACAGTCTCCAATTTTTTGACACCCTGTATGCCTAGTTCCTATTCCAACTCACCAAAAATCACCATGGTTGTTCGACAACACAGGTATTCCAACAGAGGACGAACACCTTCAGTAACCACTCACATAACCAGATCAAAGATCAACACACCGATGTTTTCACGTGGTAAAACCCCTACGGGGAAACATCCACGGCCCCAGCCAACGCGGCCACTTGGAGCAGTTTATTAATGCAAAGAAAAA
>JASDQU010737978.1:0-11930 GCA_032191745.1 Picea mariana
ATAAAAAACCTCTCAACAAGAAACAAGAGGGACCCTAAGAAAAATAACAAAACAAGACCTAGCCAAGAGGATAGGGGGTCTCATCACGAGCCAGTCTATTATGTTCATGGGTACCTAACAGTATGACATTGCCACTATCTGGTTACCACGCCAGGGAAGTGACCTTTGGTTGCATGGCCAAGGGAAAGCGGGTCTCATCATGAGCCAACCTTATCATCTCTGTTAAAGTGCTTGTGGGTAACATTGTCAGCTCTGGTCACCATGCCAAGGCAGTGTCCTCTAGTTAGTCCTTGAAATAAAAAAAAGGGAAAAAAGCAAATAAAGAAAAGAAAAGAATAAAGGCAATAAAGGGCTTGGAAAGAATTGCATCCATGATGGGTACAACTCACCTTCTACAAAGGCACCCATAGGTAATATCATGGATCCCTGTCTTTCACTCTACCCATATGTCTGGACATCCCTTGACCACATCACCTCATTTTACATGGCTTGGATGATACCCCTTGGAGACTTTCCTTTCCTTATGGATACTAGCCCAATAGGGTATTTTGTCTTTTTCTTCAGCCTCGTATTGTAGGTCTTTGTAATATCTTTGAGCTATTGAATGATATATCAGGGTTTTTATGCATATGTTTGATAACATTAATGATGAAACATGATTAACATTGCTATGATCCTTGTGACTAATGAGCCCATGGAGGGCGAAGTTTTTGATGTGCAGGACCATGCTCGACGGACAAGTACCAGTTGCACTGGTACACATGGGGAGATGATTAGTTCGGACCTCCATGGGGCTGAAGAGCCCATTATATGGTTGTTGGGACCCCATCAACGGCAAAGACAGGACAATGCTTGATTGAGCTTTTGCACCTGAGAAGAAGAAGGAAGTTCCATCCGGGACACTTTGGCTGAGCCCAGCCCAGGGGGGTTGACCCACTTCAGGTGGAATGTTTCCCTTTGATGGCCCAGGACGTCACCTAGGAGCCATTGACGTCACCTTGAGAGTGTGGCAGTTTGACAGGGCAAATGGCACGTGTGGCAGTGTTTGGAGGCCCATAGAGGGCCAACGTTTGTCATTTTGTGCTGCATTTGCCCTCAAGGGGGGCCAACGTCTCCCTCAGTAGGGCTTGACGTCTTGCTTATGTTCATTTAGGGTTTTGATTTAACAATTTAATGTAAAAACAATATAATTTTGGTTTGTAGCCTTGTCGGCTATTTTTAATGACCTAATTTTAATTAAAGGTCATGATACAGTATATATTGAGGAGTTTTATCCTCATTTTGGATATAACACACAACTCACTCTCTTGTGAGGTCTGATTTTTTGCACCCTTATTGGGTATTTGGTCTTTTAAAGTGAGGCGCACTTGTTGATGGGAGGATTTTCTTGGCATATTTGGCATTTCTCTTGAAGGAAGGTTTACAACTAGGGTTTGCATTGCTATTTCTTCATGATATGTAAATGTATTTTCTAGAAAACTTCTTAATTGAATGGTTGCAGGCTCGTATTCTTTCATTTATTTATAAAATTTGCTGATTTAAAACCCTAGGTGACAAGCACACAAGTAGGTCCTTGTTTCATGTCCCCTAAAAGAGAAATATTCAGCCATTGAAGAAGGAAGGAAGAGCCTGACCTTTGCTACACTCTTTTCACTTCTTCCCCTTGTGCTAGCTATGCTTTTAGAAGTTAAGAAGGAGGGGACGTCCCAGGCCTAGGTTATCTACACCTAGGGCCGTCCATCTTCTAGGGTTTGGTGATAGAGCCTTGCCATTGCAACACTCTCCCTCACCTCATTCTCTTGTTTTAACTTATCTTTTATGCTAGTCATTTTGCCAAGTTTGACCTAAGGAAGGAGGAAAGAGCATGATGCCTTGCTTAAGAAACACCGGAGTGAGCCTCTTTCCCGTAGGGTTTTAATTCTAGGGCACTGCCATTGCAGCACTTTAGAACCCTTCCCTCTTGTTCTTAGCCTTTTATCCCTTCAACCTTACATCCTCTCCTTAATTGACTCCATCTACCCCTAGGCACTGATCTTATATCGACAACTTTGAAGTGATAGTGCTCAAACAACCTCTCAAAACTTTTAAATTTGAAACCCTAACTACGCTGACGTCATACTTGGTTATTCCATCTTGACGCAACACCTTTTGATGATAAGCAATTAGATGATGGTTGAAAGCATTTATTGAGTAAAAGAATTGATTAAACACATTGTTGGCTACACCATCTCAATAGTTATTAATGAATTGATATTTTCCATTACTATATTGATAAAACGTTGATCTCATTAATATATGTTATTTTAATTGCTTACATATTGATGTCAGATAGTTATATGAAGTACTAACCCACTGAATTATAGCCTGTATATATATTATTTTGCTATTGTCTTGTTCCAGGCAGGTGTTCTCATTTGGGCATACACTTCTTTATTCCCTGTTTAGCCGGACTATCTAACCTTGGTGGTAACCTGTGAGGAGGAAATTCTTCTTCGACCTTTATACTTTGGCCTCTTCAAAACCCCAGGTTACCGGGGACGTCTCCCTTGGGCTAACCTCCCTGAATAGAAAGAACCTCCCCATTGTGGTGACATTGGGTGGGGTAGGTTCCTATTACGCCAATTTGGCTTCTATCCTTTAGCCTTCTGACCTAGCTACAAACTGTGCGATAACATTTTGGTGTCGTTGTTGGGGAACACTGAGTCAATTCTCCTCAAACGACAAATCTTTTCGGTAAGCCTTGCCTCAGATCCTTTTCTTACAAGCTTACTTGGCGACTCCACTAGGGTGTTTTCCCTTTTCTTTGATGATTCCAAGAAAATCATCTGGCGACTCCACAAATAGCTAATGATGACCCGTAGTGGGCGTTAGTATATACTTTCATCTACTACTATGACCTCCACAAATCCTACCACCCCTGTGAGTTCTCCCAAATGGTCTCATAAAGAAATCTTTGGCTTTTTAAGCTTACCTAGCACCCAAGGGGGGTTACATGATCTACCCAAGAAGGTCAAGTCCTGGATACCTAAGTTTTCAGGGGAAGATGGATCCTATGGCGGCTCTCATTGGACCGACTTCTGTGATGCATTCCAATTTCACCAATCTAGACAAGAACACCCCAATGTATTTTTAAGGCTCTTTGTGAGCTCACTCATCGAAAGTGCCAGAAGATGGATTAACAAACTCCCGAAAGGAAGCATCAAAACCCCTGAAGATCTTGAACAAGCCTTCAAGAAAGATTGGTGTGAAAAAGAAAGCATGATTTCCCTTTACTCTCAATACTGATATTTGCAAAGCCTCTAGTGAGGGCATTAGGGATTTCAATGATAGATTCAACCTTCTTCTCAAGAAGATTGGGCCTAGTTTCTCAGAAGAAGCTGTCCTCCAACACTACTTGAACTCGTCGGAAGGAGTTTTGCAGTTTACTCTCAAGGATCGGTCACCCTCGACTCTAGAAGAAGCATAAGATTTTGCTTTCCAGATTGAGAAGAACCTTGAATTAAAAGACTACATCCATCAAGTCAATCTCTCGTGCAATAATGACCCTTGGGAATCTAGTGACGAGGATATCACCGAAGCTGAACCCAAGTTCCCAGAGATTCTTGAGGTAAAACTCATGCCTCCCAAAAGGAAATGGAACACAACTTCCTCAAACATCAACAATGTCTTAAACGTCTCAAGACAACATGAACCATTTGAGGATTTGGGCATGGCCACTCATAAAAAACCTAACTTTGAAGATTCCTTGTTTGTCTTGAACACACCAATGTTGGAAAATCAAGACATGAATGAAACCAATAGGTCTGAAGAGCCCCGAGTACATAACAGAAACAACTTAGACACTAGTATGTCCTGTATCTTGCAAAGGGTTAAAAGAATTCACAACATTGTTCATTTTTTGACAAAGTAAGACCCAGATGACCAATTATCTTTTGAGGGGACTCCCACACTATTACATACTGGTCATTCTAAGAAGGATGAACAAACACCCTTTTCAGTGGATCCATACTTGTTTCAAGATTGTCCCACTTTTCCCTTGACAGGAGAAGACACAGATTGGGGTGATTATCCCGATGATGCCTCTAATACCTTTGAAGATTCAGATGAAGATAGTTATCCAGTACAGAGAGTAAGTAATTTCGTTGAGTGGAACGAAGATGTTTTCAAAGACATAGAAGTTCCAAGCACCATCATTGTGGATGAAAACCCTTGGTGCTTTCAATGCAGTGAAGCACATTGGGAACAGGAGTGTCCTTACAGTAGTGGTGGCCATCAACAAGTAAACAATATAGACTACTTCATAGAAGGCCCTCAAATAAATATCACCGTGGAAGAGCATCAAGAGGCCATGAAAGAAGCAGCCAAGTTAGCCAGGATGGCGGTAATAAGCAAACTAGACCAGGAATCAAAAGAAAAGCTAAAGAAACAAGAGTTCTAGGTGTATAGAAGAAAGAAGTTGGACCAACCTTCCACTGACCAAACAAAAAACCCACTTGTGGATGTAATCTTTCCTAAAACATCCAATACTGAAAGGGTTAACTTGAAATTTGACCTTGAAGGGGCATTATCCAAGATGTTTGTAACCATCCCTTTGAGAGAAGTCATCAAGGTACCATCTATCAAAGAGCGATTTGACAACTTTTTCCAAGGATCAGATGGACCATTGAAAGATGGAACTATTAGTCATATCTAGAATGTAACTGTAACTACAACTTATGTGCAAACTCCCAGTGATTCCATCAAAGATGACAAAGCATGTGACAAAACCAGGCCGACTCCTCATAAATATTCTCCAGAAGATACGCCTTTCGCAAAGGAGGAAAATTCGAATCAGATTAAATGGATCAAGAGAGAGGAATACCAACAACTCATGGACGAGCTCAAAGGTCAGGAATCAGAGACTGCGAAAATACTAAAGAAGGTGGAAGATGATGTACGGATCCATCCTTCGCAGTAGGAAATCTTTATAGTAGAATCCCACCCACCTCCCTCTACACAATACACCAGGGTTATTCAAGGAACGACCAATTTCAAAGTCAAAGAGTACAAGGAGGGATACGTGGTTTGAATGTGGGATGCCAATAAAGGGAAGCCTACTAATATCAAAGGAAACAATCATTTTTGGCTTGGCCCTATTAAGGTCGGAAGAAAGTCAGTTAATGACTCTTATTACCTGTCTACACTGGAGGGACAAAGGCGCACAGTGCCTGTCAGCGGACGCCTCCTCAAACCCCACCAGGATGGGGTGACCTAACTTCACAGGTAAGTATAGGTAGGTAGGCATTTTCCATGTATTATACCATTTTCATTTCATGATAGTTTGCTTCCTCACTTGCATACTGATTGTTTTATTTCAGTTATATATACATATGGCGGGGTGGCAATACCACCCCCCCTTTGTTACTGATGCCCTTTTCGAGTTGAGAAGGTATGTAGGTTATGCCAGAGATGTTAAGGTTCTCATGTGCTCTACGATGAGCACATGTCCCTGAGTTGGAGCCAGATGTTATCCTCGATTTCTAGGGATAACTAGGAGATCATGTCTCAAGGCCCACAGGTCCTAGACATGGAGTACCGAGAGCAGGATTGACCTGAGCATGGCCTTGGAGGGCCCATGTTTCTTCTCTTTCATCAGACTCATCTTGTCAGCAGCAACAACATCCATCACCTTCAGCTTGGACTTGTATCAGAGAAGACTCTTGCTCCATGAGGTAATTAGTCCAAGTATCATGGTATGTGTCACTTTTGATCATTATAACCTTTAGATATATGCATCTTACTCCTTTTATTTCTGACAAATGCTTGGATCTTACATTGACCCACTTGACCATGGTTGGGGGGATTGATAGGGTGTCCTAGCAATCCTGTACCCATAGGTTTTGGTTTGCCACTGGAGGGGATTTCTGAAGAGCCATCGTCCGCTCCCATCATATCATCACTTTTTCATCTTATCTATCGCTCATCTTTCCCATTCCCCTAGTCTGGGCATTAGGATGATCTGTTTGTAGGGTTGCACCTTATCTCGTGGTAAGAAGGGGCTAAAGGCCCAGAAGGTAAAAGCAACTGGTAAAAGATAAAAGCCATAAAATAAAACCTAGAGATGCCTCTCCCAGGGATCCTCGAGAAGGCAATAAAAAGCCTCTCAGCAAGAAACAAGAGGGACCCTAAGAAAAATAACAAAACAAGACCTAGCCAAGAGGATAGGGGGTCTCATCATGAGCCAACCTATTATGTTCATGGGTACCTAATAGTATGACATTGCCACTATCTGGTTACCACGCCAGGGCAGTGACCTTTGGTTGCATGGCCAAGGGAAAGGGGATCTCATCACAAGCCAGCCTTATCATCTCTGTGAAAGTGCTTGTGGGTAACACTGTCATCTCTAGTCACCACGCCAAGGCAGTGTCCTCTAGTTAGTCCTTGAAATAAAAAAAAAAGGGAAAAAAGCAAATAAAGAAAAGAAAAGAATAAAGGCAATAAAGGGCTTGGAAAGAATTGCATCCATGACGGGTACAACTCGCCTTCTACACAGGCACCCACAGTTAATATCATGCATCCCTGTCTTTCACTCTACCCATATGTCTGGACATCCCTTGACCACATCACCTCGTTTTACATGGCTTGGATGATACCCCTTGGAGACTTTCCTTTCTTTATGGATACTAGCCCAATAAGGTATTTTTTCTTTTTCTTCGGCCTCGTATTGTAGGTCTTTGTAATATCTTTGAGCTATTGAATGATATATCAGGGTTTTTATGCATATTTTTGATAACATTAATGATGAAACGTGATTAACATTGATATGATCCATGTGACTAATGAGCCCATGGAGGGCGAAGTTTTTGATGTGCAGGACCATGCCCGACGAACAAGTACCAGTTGGACCGATACACATGGGGAGATGATTAGTTCGGACCTCCATGGGGCTAAAGAGCCCATCAGATGGTTGTTGGGACCCCATCAGGGGCAGAGATAGGACAATGCTTGATTGAGCTTTTTCACCTAAGAAGAAGAAGGACATTCCATCTGGGACACTTTGGCTGAGCCCAGCCCAGGGGGGTTGACCCACTTCAGGTGGAACGTTTCCCTTTGATGGCCCAGGACGTCACCTAGGAGCCATTGACGTCACCTTGAGAGTGTGGCAGTTTGACAGGGAAACTGGCACATGTGGCAGGGTTTGGAGGCCCAAAGAGGGCCAACGTTTGTCATTTTGTGCTGCATTTTCCCTGAAGGGGGGCCAACGTCTCCCTCAGTAGGGCTTGACGTCTTGCTTATGCTCATTTAGGGTTTTGATTTAACAATTTAATGTAAAAACAATATAATTTTGGTTTGTAGCCTTGTCGGCTATTTTTAATGACCTAATTTTAATTAAAGGTCATGATACAGTATATATTGAGGAGTTTTATCCTCATTTTGGATATAACACACAACTCACTCCCTTGTGAGGTCTAATTTTTTGCACCCTTGTTGGGTATTTGGTCTTTTAAAGTGAGGCACACTTGTTGATGGGAGGATTTTCTTGGCATATTTGGCATTTCTCTTGAAGGAAGGTTTACAACTAGGGTTTGCATTGCCATTTCTTCATGATATGTAAGTGTATTTTCTGCAAAACTTCTTAATTGAATGGTTGTAGGCTTGTATTCTTGCATTTATTTATAAAATTTGCTGATTTAAAACCCTAGGTGACAAGCACACAAGTAGGTCCTTGTTTCATGTCCCCTAAAAGAGAAATATTTAGCCATTGAAGAAGGAAGGAAGAGCATAGCCTTTGCTACACTCTTTTCACTTCTTCCCCTTGTGCTAGCTGTGCTTTTAGAAGTTAAGAAGGAGGGGACGTCCCAGGCCTAGGTTATCTACACCTAGGGTTGTCCATCTTCTAGGGTTTGGTGATAGAGCCTTGTCATTGCAACACTCTCCCTCACCTCATTCTCTTGTTTTAACTTATCTTTTATGCTATCTGTTTTGCCAAGTTTGACCTAAGGAAGGAGGAAAGAGCACGAGGCCTTGCTTAAGCAACATCGGAGTGAGCCTCTTTCCCCTAGGGTTTTGATTCTAGGGCCCTGCCATTACAACACTTTAGAACCCTTCCCTCTTGTCCTTAGCCTTTTATCCCTTGAACCTTGTGTCATCTCCTTAATTGACTCCATCTACCCCTAGGCACTGATCTTAGATCCACAACGTTGAAGTGATAGTGCTCAAACAACCTCTCAAAAATTTTAAATAAGAAACCCTAACTAACTAGCTAACCCTAGCTACGCCGACGTCATACTTGGTTATTCCATCTTGACGCAACACCTTTTGATGATAAGCAATTAGATGATGGTTGAAAGCATTTATTGAGTAAAATAATTGATTAAACACATTGTTGGCTACACCATCTCAATAGTTATTGATGAATTGATATTTTCCATTGCTATATTGATAAAACGTTGATCTCATTAATATTTGTTGTTTTAATTGCTTACATATTGATGTCATATAGTTATATGAAGTACTAACCCACTGAATTATAGCCTGCATATATATTATTTTTCTATTGTCTTGTTTCGGGCAGGTGTTCTCATTTGGGCATACACTTCTTTATTGGCTGTTTAGTCAGACTATCTGACCTTGGTGGTAACTTGTGAGGAGGAAATTCTTCTTTGACCTTTATACTTTGGCCTCTTCAAAACCCCAGGTTATCGAGGATGTCTCCCCTAGGCTAACCTCCCTAAATAGAAAGAACCTCCCCATTGTGGTGACATTGGGTGGGGTAGGTTTTTGTTACGCTAGTTTGGCCTCTATCCTTCAGCCTTCTGACCTAGCTACAAACTGTGCGATAACAGGGCCAAACAATATCTTGGAAAATAAACTTTCCACATGTGACAGGAACACTTACTACCACATGTCCAAATATGCCAAAGGAGGGGGCAGGGGAATAAAACTTAGAAAAAAGAATTGAGAAAATAAAATAAGTGTAAATACGAAGAAATAAGGGTGCACAAAAATAGGAGGGGAATGTAACACTCGGTAATCTTAGTGAAATAACTTGGAAAATAAATTGAGTGTTGAAATAGTAAAAATAACCTGGAAAATAAACTAAGTGTTAAAATAGTTGTGTGGAGATAGCTCATGTGAGGAAATAAGTTGTGCATAGGTAGAGTATAGTTCATGTGCAGAGGTAGAGTTGTGTGGAGAGTGTGTGGAGGTAGGAAGTTCATGTGCAGAGGTAGAGTATAGTTCATGTGTGAAGGTAGAGTTGTGCAGAGAGTGTGCAGAGGTAGGAGTGTGTAGAGGAAAAGGTTGAAGTGTAGAAAGTGTGCGGAGGAAAAGGTTGAAGTGTAGAATCTCCACACAAAGTAATGGATCAGTAAAACTTGGAAAACAAACTGAGTGTAGAAATAGTTTGCAAAGAGAAAGTTCATCTGTGGAGGTAGAGTTTAGTTCTTGTGCGAAGGTAGATTTGTGTGGAGAAAATGTATATGGGAGGGGATAGTTGATGTTCGGAGGTAGAGTATAGTTCATGTGTGGAGGTAGAGTTGTGCAGAGAAAAGGTGTATGGGAGGGAATCTCCACACATGAGGAAATATCTGCACAAGGTACGAAAAATGACTAAGTGTGAAAGTGTTGATTGAAGTAAAAAGTAAAAAGTGAAGTAAAAGTTATGTAGAGTGAAGTAAGGAGTGTGTAAGGCAAGCTAATGTGGAGAGATGAAAAATGGAAGATGGAAAATGATTAAGTATTAAAATAAAAAATGGAAATGGACAGAAATGAAAAATAGAAATGGACCAAGTATGGAAAGTATGGAAATGGAGTGTGGAGTGTGAATATGACTAAGGAGAGTAAGGAAAATGAAAGTATGGAGTATGGAGAGTAAGGAAAATGACTAAGCATGAGAGTAAAGGGGTACAATTTGAGGAATGTGGAGGACAAAATGGAGGTTGTAGATGGATGGTACATGCAGAGGAATGAGAGTGTTGGGTTCTCCACATAGGCTAAGTATGGGACAATAGTATAGAGAGGATGTGGTACAGACTAAGTGTTAGAGTATTTAAGAAGATGAAGAAAATTGGCAATATCTTAGGCATATGACCTATGTTTTTTATTCTGTAAAATGATGGGCGAAGTTGGCATATAGGGATATTAAATGAGAAGATAGAAACAAACAATTTCCTTCTTTTTAATGTATTTTTATTTTCTTCTCTTTTGTTCAAAAGAGAAACCATCCTCGTTGGCCTTTCATGAAGGAGAACTGCAATACTTAAACTAATTCTTAATTTTTAAAACTCATTGGGCCTTCATGATAAATAGGTGGAGGTTATTTGACAATTTCCAAATTTGAAAATTTTTGGTCTCCATTTGAAAGAGGCATAGGTTCAAATATGCACTCCAATCACCTAATTGATGGGTGTTAGGAAAACACATTAACACCTACTCAAGTTCAATTCCCGCAAATGACATGTTGAGCTCATAACACACATATATAGTTGTAATGACTTCAAGCCTTGTTGTTGACATGCCTTGTGCCCTAAAGATTCTAGGGCTTACCTTGGTTACCATCCTCAAAATGAGAGAAAATACTTGAGGGTTTTCCTTGGGTTTTGTAATCTAGGAAAAAATATGATTCTCATTTTCTTAAATATAAATTAACTTTTTAAAAAAATATTAACAAGATTACTTAAAATTAACATAATTAACAACCTGAGTGGGCCTAATGGTTAAGAACATGTGTTTCCTTCGAAGAGGTCATAGGTTCAAATCCAAAGGGGGTAGGCTATGTATACCTTCATAAACTTTAACAGTCAAATCATTGTGATGAGGGGGGTCCCTTGTCCCACAAACAAGGGGATCTCATATACCAATTTGGTGTCTAGCTTCATTATAACCTTAAAATTAGATTATTATTATTAAAAATATTTAATTAATAAATTATCATCAATCCATATGAATATGAGTGATAAATATATATATATATATATATATACTTGTACTCACAATTGTGGATGTGTACTAGTCCACACAATATCAATTGGGTCAAGTGTAAAATTTGAATAATTTTAGGGTAATAGATAACCTACTCGACCTTACATAGTTGAAGAATAACCTTTTTATATTGTGCTAATGGATCCTTGTAATGCTAAATATAGATGCATTAACTCCAATAATGATAAAACGAACATACATCCATCATAATTTTGAATCAAAATAAATACAAAAATTCACAAAACATGACATAAAAGTATACATTCGCCCCCAATAATAATAAAACAAATCATAACTTTGAATCAAAATAAATGTAAATATTAAAAAGACATGACATAAAAGTGATTAAAAATGGTATAATAAATCCATCATAATAATAAAACAAATCATAACTTTGAATCAAAATAAATGCAAATATTAAAAAGACATGACATAAAAGTGATTAAAAATGGTATAATAAATCCATCATAACTTTGAATCAAAATAAATGTGAAGGTTCATAAGACTAACATAAAAATAACTAACAATGGTATATTATATCCATCATAACTTTGAATCAAAATAAATGTAAAGGTTCACAACACATACATAAAAGTGACTTAAAAATATTATAATACTATCATATAAGATATTATACTTGTTACTTTGCTTTATGTTTATGTATCTTCATAACACTAAATCTAAGTATGTTTATCACAATAATAATAAAATAATTATAAATCGTAACTTTGAATCAAAATAAAGGTTCAGATCTAATTTTTATTTTTATATTTACGAAATTTCAAAATTAAAATATAAATTTATATTATTATTATTATTATTATTATTTAACTAGAACGGTTATGTTGCATTAATCGTTTTCAGGCAAACCTGAATCAAAAGTTACATATCTAAAGAAGGTTGGTGACCTTTAACAGTGCTTCCAACCTTCTTGTGAACGTCTTCGGAAATCTATCCCATTCGCTTCT